>JAAPAO010000687.1:0-17172 GCA_013115145.1 Perkinsus chesapeaki
TATCATCATAACACTAGAAGCCCACATAGAAGCCTGACATAGCCTATTCTAATAAAATGACATTATCTACTTCTTTGCAAGAATGCCTTTGAAAACTACAAAAAACCGCTACTTTAGCCTTGCGATGCCAACTCTCTTCATGTTTAGCTGGGACTCCAGATAATTGGCAATTATCGTGAAGTCTGGTAGTTGCTATATGTCCGTTTGAGAGGTTGAGGAGATGAACAAATAACGTAGATCTCCAGCCGTCGGGACGTAACTCTCGTGAATGATACTATTAGTATCATACTAATGAGCACATATTCAGTCGTTTATAAGATGAAGTTCAGGATTGGCATGTACTTCCTATATTTACACCCATCTCGGCTTCATGTTCAATCTTCACTCACTTTTTCGTGGATCCACCACCTGCTTTTGATATGTTGTCGAGTAACTTGTTTAGTTCTGGCATCGGCATGCTTTAGCATTCACAACCAGCATGGGCTGTTCCGTTCCGAGCTGGATGGCGTTCAGCCCAACACAGGGACAAGTTCTCCCGATGCTCTTCTATAGAGAGACGCATCACCACCAACAATTATTATTATTTCTCCCTCCCCGCTCGGTAGTTGCACCCAGACCGCCCTGGTTTCAAGTATAAAGCAAAGATATTCTCCTTGATTGGCGGCAGAGAGTGGTCCATGAGCTGCTCCAAAAGCGAGGGGTAGTTTCTATCAACATCAGGTCCCATGCCGAGCAGCGCATGTGGGCTGTTTCCGAGCGAGGGGGACTAAAGCCGGAAATTAACCCAAAGTCAATGTCCTTGAGGATTGTCCTTCCAAAACTGACGGCTCCCGAGGGCTCGAATACTGTAAAGTGTGCTACCCTATCATATTCGATGGTTGTTTGTTGAGCAGGCTTGTAAGGCTTGAAAAGACATTCTTAACACTTCAACACAAATAGCTTATCACAAGCCCATTTACCAGCGATACTCTTATAATGGGTATTCCATACCCAGACCATATAAGGAGAACCCGTGTCTACATGTGCATTCATCTCACCCGTCAACTACTACGGTTGTTGAGAGGCCAAAACCACGAGGGCTTTCACTGTCTACGAAGCCGCATTCAAGGGGATGTCCCAGAACATTGTGGTGATTTATTATTGTGAAAGGACCCCAACCACGTGACCGCAGCTATCCTGTTTGTTGTACACGACTCGTTTTCAGCTTCATATACAGCTGCTGCTTTGCTATGAGTATATTTTACAGGTGACTCTTATAAGTTCAGTGTAGATGTTATACCGATAAGTGGATATTATTATCATCATTCATCCCGCCAGCGTCTGTATCTACCTGCTTGTGTCTGTTATACCTGTTAACTTCTACTTCAAGACTTTAATTGATTTCGATTTGGTCGGGCCAACGGTCAAGTTAAAGTTGAGAAGATTGAATTTGGCTACAATCGTCTAGAAGTTTCACCTTGAAAGCTTCAGTGCAAGCAGCTGCAAATTTAGGAAGCTTAGTGTGGATCTACTCCACACAACTCGACAGGAAGGATTTGGACATGAAAATATGATAGTCATGGTAAAAATTGGCATCATCAAGGATGAGTCACCTTCAACAGCAGCATGTACTATCGAAGCCTCTTCTCAGACAGACCTCTCATATTAGGTAGACTAACCATGAGATATCGAGTTATTGTATCTTTCATGCCCTTGAGAACCATATAAAGGGATTACGATTGTTGTTGAGTTGGGAGCAGTAGTGTGAATGGCGGCGCTGCAGCAGGGCCCTACTAGGATGCTTCTTATTACTGATAACTCGACAATTGATAATAGTTATGTAATCGTTCCATGCACTACAGCAGTAGATGGTCATGATAATTGTATATTATGATATAAATTATCAATATGATGCTCAACATTACTTGTTAATTGTGACACATAATCTTCATAATACAGTCGACTAAATACAAGAATTAGTAGGTTCTGGTGGTATTTACAATTATTATTATTATTATCACTTAACATTTTGATCATCTTCTTCTCTATCACGAGCAAACTCAATGAATTCAGACATTTCCTGAGCAGTTATGGAACGTAGTAGTATTGATACAACAACAACAACAACACCTTCTCTCTAAAACCAGTATGTCCTGATCCTAAATAATCTCTCATCTCATTGCAATCGACCCATCCTTTACGTTCCGGGTCCAGAACACTGACATCATTTATTATCGACATATATAGGCAACAACAACAACGCTTACTGAAATGCTTCCAATAGGGTCTCGCTGTCGTCGGGATCATATTCATGGTCCTTGAGACACCTTAAAATAAACTTCTGAAATCTTTCGTATGCAATTGGGTTCGATTTCGTAGATGACAATGTACTACGGTTACCGGCCTGATTATTATTATTATTAATAATTGGTATTAATATAATTACGTCATCATCTTGAAGTTCTCTCAATACAACTTCAACTAGTTCAGTCTCTGTCGGAAATTGTCCTAGATATCGCATTATTGTACCAATCTCCCTACCAAAATAAACATGTGTTGCCCCACGTTAATAATAATTACTCAGATGAAACTGTTCCTGTCCCCAATTTATCAAATATATTAAATGTTTTTCTTATAATATCTATCAGTTTATCGTCCTCTGTCTGCTGCTGCTGTGGCTGCTGTTGTCCCGCATTATTCGACTGTTCTCCTTCTTGTTGATTATTATTATTATCGTTTTGGGTGCTATTCGTATTATCTACTTCGTTTTTAATAATTGTATCATTATTAGGTTTATTGTCAGACATTATCAATATTAATGGACTTTTGATGGATCGATAATCTTGACAGAACTCAACATTATACACTAACGTATGAACAACACCACCAACTGAAGGCACCAAGCCTGATACTACAAAGGCAAATAAGCCTACTGTGAGTAGAACAACAAGAAGAAGAAGAGTTATGCCCCTTGAGAGAGGATGGGATCACAAAATTGATACATCATCTAATAAAGAGGCCGCCGCCGCCACCACCCCCCACCCCCTACCATCAATAGTTGTACAATAGCTCATTGATATTAATATTATCATTCCTCTTTTTCTTATTCTTGTTGTTGATGTTATAGCAGGTTTCTGTTGTTATGTAGTTTGGTAAGTGCTATATAACTATCACCAATTTTATTATATGGCGATAATAGTACACCAATAGTGGCTGAATGTATAGGATGACCTCGCACTGATTGGATATATTCCCCTAAATAGTATAAATATATATTAAACATCCTCCTAACAATCATTATCATCCTACAGTCCTTACTTTTGTGGTGGTGGTTGTTGTTGTGGCTTGACATAGCTAAACCATCACCACCATTATCATCTGATTCACCGTCAGGATGCCCCACGGTTGTTGTTGTTGCTGGCTGATCTTCCTCTTCCTCCTCCTCCTCTGCCGTTTCATCAACAACTGTATCCTCCATAATAGATCCTGCATCACTTCTATCGTTAAGGTCATCATCTAACGATGCGATGCCGCCACCGCCGCCACCGCCGGCAGCAGCAGCAGGAGATGGATTATTATAGGTCGCTAGAGGGGGGAGTGAAGCAGGCTGCTGCTGCTGCAGCATACCACCATCTTGATGACTCTGATGAAAAGATACATGTTATTGTTGTCGACATTTTATTACTCTTGTAGGGGGCCGCACTATTATATTTCGTATTATCCTACTTAACATTGTTGACATAGTATTATTATGTTGTTCTGCAGCAGCAGCATTGAATGTTGTTAATTGTGGGCTTAGTCTATTATCTCCTTGTGGGTTATATTGACAGTTATTATTATTTATGTTATTATCTGTATTATAGTCATTAATAATGGAATGCGATAATAAACCAGATAACGATACAACACCTAATAACGATGATGATGCAGCAGCTGCAGCTGCACGATGATTGCATTACTATTATAATAACCATCTAAAAATAATTACCTTTATCAGATCCATCATCAACACTCATTATTCGATAATAGTTCTCATCGGTACCAGCAGTTACGAAATTACAACCATCAGCAAGATAAACACTACGTCTGTAGTTAGTACGAGAATGTAGTGCTTTAATGTCAACCCTTAATAATGGTAATGATGATGATGACTGAGTATTGTTGTTGTTATGGAACCTTAAATCAAATTGTATAATACGATCATCTAAACCAGAGCATAATAAATGTGTATCATTTTTATTAAATGTACACATAACGTTTAAACAACCAGTATAAGCTGTAAAGATTGACGTTGATGATGATGAACCTGTTGTTGTTGGCGTCTGTTGTTGTTGTTGACGTAAATCCCATATTTTACAAGTATGATCGAATGAGCTTGTTGCAAATATATGAGGATGATTGTTTGAGAATCTTATAATATTAATAAAGTGTGAATGGACATCATTCAACATTGATATCTTTTTACCAGTAGTTAAATCAAATAATGCAACTGTTGGTACAAATCCACTTGTCATAAAGTAATCATCAGTAGAGTTAATCGATATTGAACTAAGATGCTTAAATGTTGATGTTCTTTGTGCTGTTATTAATGATTTATCATATTTTATATAACCAACATTACCAGATGGTGATGCACCATATATTGCTGTATTAGGTGTATGATTTAACCACGCTAACCCTAATATAGGACTATCATCAACTTTTATACTGCTTATACATTCATCAATATCACTATTAATAATACTTATATGTCCAGATCTATGCCCAGTAAGTATTATATTATCATATGTTGGATGGAACTCAAATTGTCTAGTATCTCTACTGGATATAAGAAGCCTCTTATCTGCATTCAGGGATGTACTTCTTGTTGATGTGGCGGCTGTATTTGGTCGGATTCCATGTCGTAATGGATGGATATCTTCACTGCTGGAGGATTCATTATCACTACTTAATGATGATGATGATGATACTGCATCATCATCTTCATTATCTATATCAGCTCTTAAACGATACCCAGGACCTTTTATCCGGGAGTTATAGTTTCCAATGAACGAGGTAATGCTGCTGTTGCTGCCGTGATAATCAAGGTCTTCACAAATGCTGCTACTTCTTGCATCCTCTTCTTCATCCTCATCATCACTAGTAGAATCACTATATGAATAGCTGTTAGTGTGAATATCTGTTAAATGCTGCTGCTGCTGGTGGTGGTATTGCTCTGTATTATTAGATCTTATATCATTATGATCATTTACTCTATCCCATAACATTAATAAATCACCATCACTTTCATCACTGTCATCATCATTATGTCTGTTATCAATCCTTGTTGTTGTTGGTATATTTATTAATGTAGATATGCTTTCACGCCATATAACAGCTATATGAGCAGCAGCAGTAGAAGCAGAAGCATCATCAGCTTTCTGGTCGGTATATGGTCGTATAATCCTCAATTTCAGTAACTCGGATGATACCCATTTTAAATCATTAAGTAACTTCATTGCCTTTATTTTTGTTATATATTCCACCGTTATACTATTAATTATTATATCATCATCTGTTGTTGGTAATACACCCTCTGGTGCTAATACAACAACATCAATAATATCAAGTGCTTGATGATGACGACGACGATGCTGCTGCTGCTTTAAGGTTGTAATTATCTTATCTGATAGATCATTAAATGTATCATGACGATTAATATTTAACCAATGACGTTCTTCTTGTTCTTGTTGTTGTTGGTTTATTATATCTATACCAACTAACCATCCATTCATATGATTGTCACATGCATATAAACATCTTGGTACTGCTACTTCCCTATCTTCATCATCTTCAATAAATGATTCACCATCATCATCATCATCCGTTAATAATGACGATCGCCTGATTGTACTAGATGCTGATGCAGAAGTGTCAGTCCTTCTCCTTGGTAGTGCTGGGGGGGCGGAAGAAGTATTACTAACATCATCATCTGCAGTAGTAGTAGTCTCAGACCTATGGTATGTATTATACAATGCATCTCTAATAGATGATCTTCGACGATGATGTCGATGATGATGCTGATGAATGTGTATTGTTGTTGTTGATTGTTGTTGTTGTAATATAGGTGGTATCGATTTACTCCTTTTAACAATAGCTGCCCCTATTCTTGATAATAATGATGATCTTCTGCGTAATGGTGGCATTGTTGTTGTTTTATAAGGTGGTAATGACCAATATACTTCATTATTATCCTTATTATTAATAGGTAGTTCCATTACAATATGCCCTCCTGGTATAATACTATTTACTATATTACCTACTACAATGACTAATATTATTAAACTAATACTATTACTACCAGGACGATTAAACGGTTGGGATTCAGATGTAACATATCTTAATCGACATGTTGATGTGATTATTAAATCATTTAATATATTATATACTTTATCATTTGACAAAGTTTTTATAAATATACTAATAATGATAACATCGCATAAGTGTACCCAAACTTTAGCATTATCTTTATCCTCTTTAACATGTTTTAATAAATATTTTTTCCAGTCAAAGAAGCCTCTAGTTTGTGCTAAACCATTATAATAATCTCCTTTTATTATTGTCAATCCTTTCTTATATATACTCATACCGTACCATACTAAAATGCAGTATAATACTAACTTGACCATCACAACAACTACTTACCATTAGGTTGATCCATAATATTATTTATATATTTATTTATCATCATAATATTAACTAGTTCTATTGGTTCAAATAACATCATACCATTTGTTATTACTATATCTAATACATCTATTAATGTAGGAGGGGGAGATGACGATGCATTCATCATCACGACATAGGACAAGAGGAAGAAGATGACACAATGAGATGTCTCCTCCACAATTTGTCAAATAATCTTCAATTCGACGATATCGCGCTCGCCATTGTAATCGATTTGGCCATTGTGTAGTGTGTGACGGCGGTTTAAAGTTAGAATCTTGGTTGTAGTGATGGATGATGATGGATGGATAACAGTTAAGTTAACTAATAATAGAAGGGCTAATAGGAGGGTTGTTCGTACAAGTATGGCAAATAATATTATTAATAGGGAATTAACTAATGTTGTTAAGGATGATAATGATACGATGACAGATGATGAGGTTAAATATTGGATTAAACGTGTTGAAGAATGTGTTGATGAGATATTAATATCAGATTTATGGAATAATAAATTAAAGGATATAATAAGGATAATAGATACTATTAAATGTTATGGTATAGGATCAATACATCGATCAATACCTTCACTTTATCAATTTGCACTTGCTGTTATTATTAAAAGGTATATTAGTAATTCAGGTAGTGAATCTATTAAAGCTACTATAACCGATCCATGTATGGATAATGGTGATAAGTCTATAAGTGAAGCATTTGGGTTTAGTGTTAGCATTGAAGAAGATAATATAAATGGGGATGATGATGGTAGTAGTAGGATATTATTATTTATGCCACACTGTGATAGAAGGCTTTATATAGATATATTAAATAGACATAAAAGTATTCTATCTAATATAAGTCTTATTGGCAATAGCTTTAATAATTATATCTTGACACCACCTGATGGTTATACCAGATTAGATGGTTTTGTTGATGAATATCCAATTGATAATAATGTTATTGTTAGTAAATCATCATCACCTTGTATTGCTGCATTTAATGATCTATCTTATATAACATTCCCTAAAGATAATATTAATAATATACTTCAACAATTACTAGGAACTGCTTAAACATTCATAACAACATCATCATCTTCTTCTTGATAATTATTAGTTGTGCATAGTAATTATTAATTATTATATTATATCATAATGCCCTTAATACAACTACTACCGTTACGGGTATCAACCAGTCTTAATAAGAAGGATAGTATTATGATGAATAATGATAATACAGTTATGGATGATAAGCATTGTGATAATGAGTACACTAGTACTATAGCAGCAGCAGCCGCAACAGCTGTAACAGCACCGTGTACACCGTCTGGGTAAGCAGCAGTGATAATAATAACTAGTACTATTTTATCATTATGTGCAGTGATCCACTAATTGATGGTGGTAATATTATTGAAATAGAATTGAGTAAAGCAATTGGTAGTAAGATTGGTGTATATTTACATAGTCGTAAATGTAAATCATCATGGACTAATCCACGAATGATAGCATTAGTAATACAACCAGGAAGAGGAGCAATAGTTGGGGATAGTCTACGGTAATAGTAGTAGTAGTAGTAGTAGTAGTAGTAAGAGTTGTTGTAGTTTATTATTATTATAATCACAATACAGTTGAATCTTATTAGACCTGGTGATGAGATTATTCGTATAAATAATATAATGGTTAATGATGATAATATACGTAATATGTTAAGGGATATAAGACCATTAACTAGGGTACTAGTAATAGTTATAATAGTTATAATATTAATAGTAGGTTAAGATTGATATAATAAGAAGGTTGTCATCATCATCTTTGCCATTATGTCATTGTTGTATACTTGATCCATCAACAACATCATCAACATCATCATCAACAACAACATTACCAATAAAACAACAACAACAGTAACCAAAAGGAATGTTATAATAGCATTGTTATTATTAGGACAACAACAACAGCAACCTCATCATCATTATCATTATCGTCGCGTTACCGTAGAAGCTCAACAATATCACATCATCATCATCAAGTGTGCCTCCCTCCATCATGTTGTGATAATGTTATTATTAATGATACTTGTCATGCTTTATATGATAATACATTTATACCATCAACAACAACAACTACAGCGTCATCTAAGGCTAGTAACCGTTTAAGATCTGTATTACATGGATCGTTTCTATCATTCTTAAAACGTAAAAGGAGCAATTTAACAACAAATAAAAAAGTATGCGATGAAACTAATGATGGAGTTATTGGATCATCATCATCATACAATCGTCGTAATTCAGTTATTGGTAATTGTTATGATATCATGGCCACCAATGATCGTGATGGTTGTGGTGTGGATGGTGGTGGTGGTGTATCACGACAAAAAAGTGATATATGGAAGGAACTAGTTGCACAACATCATGGTCAAAGTGTTAGAACTGTTGATCTTAAAGAAATGTCTAAAAATGGTGATAGATGGTTTAGAAGGTCTAATTCCGAAGCACTAACAACAAGAAGAACAACAATTGACAACATCTCATCATAATAAGCGGGTATAATAACTATTATTATAGATGATGATGTTATTATTATTATGGTAGTAGTATTGTGTAGTTCATTATTATGTATTATTATATGCCATATTATTAATGTAGCCATCTTCATGTTATTATGCATGTATTTAATATTGAATTGTTGTTGTGTTGTTATTGTTGTAATTAGTAACACAATAACATTGGGTACATCATGGATAAAGTGATATTAATAATTTACGTATTAAATCAATATACATATCATTATTATACCATATTTTACTATTATTATCAACAATACTTGGTTCAACCCACATCCACCAGCCATGCTCACCAACTTCATTAAAAAAACGTTCTACCATTCTAGCTGTAAACCTATAATATAAATAATAGAAGAAATAATAATAAAGACACAGAAATGCTACCTAGTAGTAGTTGTTGTTGGTGTTGTATTATTATTGACTTTTAATAATAAATCAATACAACATTCATCACCATTTATTGTCTCAACTATCCAAGAGTAATTACCGTTGTTATTATTGAGTATCATCTCATTATGATTATCTATTATAGTTCGTTTCATAACACCAAATGCAGGTGCTTTAGAAAGAGCCCTTAAGTTGAGCATAGGCCACGATGGTATGGCATGTTTAAGTAATGATACTGGTATTGATGATGATGATGTTATATGATGATATTGATGAGGTATTACCTCATCAATGAAATAAGGATGGTTAATAAAAACACTAATTGATTCTAATCTATTAAATGATATATCAATAAGATCAATTAATAAAGGATTGATAAGAGATGGTGAAGGTAAGAGTGATAACAATGCGCCCCAGTGTATCTGACATCATCGTCATTAATAAGACATTATATAAAATAATAGTATATCAGAGTAAGCCTTCTCGACTTGATGATGATGACTATAATGATGAGCTATACTAATAGTAATACTCACCCTTTGATGTTTCCTAATAATATCAGTTATATCATCAAATGAAGCGTAACCATGTATATTGATAGTAAGTAATACTAATGCAATACTCCATATATCAACAAGCATAGGGCAACAACTTGGACCTTGTGGATGACTAAAATAAATATAACAAATACAATAATCTTAATAATAATGAGAGGAAGAATGCCTTACAGATATTGAGGAGTAGAATGTTCAAACTTATTAGGAACTTCAGATGAAGTTAAACGTATAATAGATCCATAATCACCAAGTCTTATACGACCATCACTTCTGCCAACTAATAGATTATCACATTTGATATCACCATGAAAGTAACGATCATTAATATCATCTGATACAATAATAATAACAACAACAACCATAACAATAAAATCATCATCACAATCCTTACCTGCTCCATAAAGGCATATCGCTAGTTCTCTCAAGTCTCTGGCAATACTTCTCTTAATATTATCATTAAATGCTTCATTTTTATGTCTATCCATGATTTCGGTTAAATTACCACCAGTACACAGCTCAGTGATAACAGCTGATACTCTACCACTTCTATTGTTCAGTGGACATTCCATTTTAACACCTCTGAATACTTTCAGTATTCTTACAAAACAACCACTCTCCATCAATCGTGGTGCATACTGTAATAACCTTTCTGATAATGTTAATTCCTTCTCTACTTCACCTATACGATACATTATTTCATTATCAGATGATGGTCTACGTCCAGATGGTGAGTCTTTAGAGGAATAAAAAGTTTTAATAAAAACATGATATGGATCATCTGGTGGATGCGGGTCATTATCAATACCAATCCAACCCCTAGCAAAACCACCGCAACCAACGTATCGTATTAATTGATATCTACCCACTAATAGACCTAGTTGAGGGACTTGGGTCGAGGAGTCCCACGTCAGTCGATTATTAGGAAATGAAAATAATGAGTTACTTGGTAATACACCAAGCTCATCATCACCATCATCAACATTATCATCACCACCGAGGGTATCTTTTCGTGCTGTTGTTGTTGATATCCTTCTTGTTGTTGTTGTTTGCTTTGATACAAAATTAGTATGATACTTCTCTCTATGTACATGATATATGAGCTGTGACCACCACCAATATAAATTCATTTTACATACTCTATTTAATATACTATTATTATTTGGTAAAGTAATACGATCAAGTGCTGACCATATGCATGATGTTGATGATATAGGACCAATAATATTATTAGTTATTAAATCTTCGGCAACTTTACGTATAACATCACCATTAGCAATAACATTATACATACCTAAACACTTAATAATTATTATAATAGTAGTATTACCAGCAGCAACAGCAACAGCAACAGCACTAGCACTTGCTGCTACTAATACCTATAAGGACTTTATCTTCATCCACTTTAACTTGGACATCATCATCATCATTAGTGGAGGATAGTATCATATCATTGTTATTTAATAATGTTCTTCTTCTTCTTGTTGTTGTTGGTCTATTAATATGTGGTGTAGCTGATGATGATGATGATGATGATGATGATGATGATGATGATGATGATAGTTTAACATCCAATGGCCAGTGTAATTTAATATAATCAACGATAGCATCACGTTGAATTTCTATCATTTCATAACCATCATAACCATAATCATAATATTCCCCTTCTCCTTGTTGCCTCTTAGTTGGAGATGTATGCTTCCAATGAGACCACTTCATTAAACTACTACTATCACTTGGAGAGTCACCACCACCACCTTCATGATGATGAATAGCGCAGCATTGAAGTATATTGCCAAACTCCCCAAAGTAGTAGTTGTTGTTGTTATTATCATTCTTCTTCGTAATATCCAATAATAACATATTCTTAACCTCTCCTTTCCAAGCCTAATGATATGAATACTGCATAACAATAACAACAATAAGGTGGTTATAATAATAATAATACATACCTCTTTAATAGCCATACCACTCTCTCGTAAACTTGTCCAACTTTTATTAATAACAACATCTTGCTTATCTATTGTTATGTTATTATCATTGTGTGATGTAAGCTGCATGATTAAACCTTTTAAAGATGACACCTAATAGTTTATAATAATATAATATAATATTAATAATAACACTCACCAAATACGCTTTAATATCATTTTCACCTTCCTCCTTCTCTTCTTCCTTTTTATTATCGGTCAATAAAGCAGTTAAAGGGTCCTTTAGAGGGTTAGTAAGATACCTATATCAACAATAACATCGTTAACCATAGTAGTTGTTGTTGTTACCTAACACACACCCCTACAGCATAAGCTAATGATAATACTGCTATATCTGATCCACCTAATCCACCAGTAGCCCCTTCAATCCATCTATTAGGGCTCTCATCATCGGTATAATATAATGAATAATCACTGCTGCTGCTGCTGCTACTTGATGATGATGCTGTTGTTGCTCTCCGTAAAGCCTTATGATGATGTACGCCTTTATTATTATATCTATTATCATTTAGTATTGGTATTATATCCTCCTCTAGAGGGAATGTCATATTAACATCATCATCATCATCACCATGGTCATCATCACGAGCATGGTCATGATCAGATAAGGGTGTTTCATAATTAAGCATAGGAGACTCTCTTGGACCAGTCATTGGTGATAATCTAATAATAAAAAGAGCTTACAATTTAAGTTAATCCTACTACTGTCATTAATCATGTTATTACGTCATTGACCTTCGTTTCTTATTATTATTATTTTTTCTTTTCCCTCTATTATCACTTAATACCTTTGCCGCACATGGAGGCAATAGTCGCAACTAATACCACCAAACTTTGGATCAACATCAACATCATCCATTATTATTACTATTTTCCTACACCTTTTTAGAGGTGGTAATGTATGCGATGATGAATATGTTTTAATTGTATGTAGAAATATCTTAGCTATTGCTGGTAACCTATATACTTCTATACCTTTAGATGATAATGAACATACACTATATATTATCTGACAATAACAACAACAACAAAGTACTACTACTACTACTACCAGTACTATTATTATTAACTTACTTCATTTAGAATATTATCTAACTGTATAATTGTTATATTATCACAATCGAGTATTGATTTAATAGCTCCATACCATACTTTTAATATATCATCCTTCTTTGTGGTAAGTATCCCTCGTAATGTATTAATAAAGTGGATGCTGTTAAAGTAAGTATCCATATATTATTCTTTAATCGATCCTAACAGTATATATTATTACTAATCTTTTATTTTACTATTATCCTTCTCCTCCTCCTCCCCATCCTCCTGTTGCTGTTGTTTTTTCATACTATTATAAATATTACACCATGCATTACCTTCTATATACTCATAATACGATAATAATATATCACATTTAGCATCATCATCATCACCCCAGCCACTATCTACTACTACCATTGATGGTGTTGGTAGTGGTAGGTTAGTCATCATCATCATCAAAAACAACAGTAACTATGCAATAATTATTAGATCTAATGCTTATAGTATCATATATACAGCACGGACTCCATTAACGACGGAGCAGCATAACAACAAGACCATCAGAGTTGCGAAGAAGGCTAAAGGAGCCATTCAACCATTCAACATAAAATTGATGATGATGATGATGATGATGATGATTCCCACGGCGGCGGTACTCTCGTTGGTATACCTTGTTATACAATATTCAATAATCTAATAATAGGACTAGTAGGAACTATTTAAGCACTATTCAACTACTATTAACACAACAACAACAATAATAATTCATTAATATAATCTTTTTTTCTTTCCTTTATTAAATGCTTTCCATCCAGCAGTTCTTCTATCAAAGCTTTTAACTTCAGCATCCTTAGCTGCCACGAAGTTAGGATCATTAACATCTACTGCTTCACGTTCAGCTTGAGCATGCTAAATAATAGTAACATATAACCGTATGATTATAGGACATGATTTATACAGACTGCTCAAAAATGTCCAGCGCTGATCTGAATGTGATGTAGATCGAGTCTGAGGATGAAAATGGTAGCAATGGATCAGAAATTTGTTGCTCCTTCCATTGGTGTACCCAAAAAGGCGATTTTTTTAAAACTTCGCCGACTCCGGGAGGCTCAAGCACTAGTCGAAAGTGCATACCATCCTGATTACAACGGTGTCTTGGATGATGTCAGATTCGATCAAGTTGCGGAGAAATGCGAGATTAAGGTTCGATAATTTATGTTGGGCAGCCGCCATAACTTTCCTAATCCCACAGGGGATAGGGACCGTGCGCAGGTGAGTCGTATACGAATGGAAAGAGCAACAAATTTCTGATCCATTGCTACCATTTTCATCCTCAGACTCGATCTACATCACATTCAGATCGGCGCTGGACAATTTTTCTGACCAGTCTGTATATATCATACCATTATTATTATTACCTTTCTTTTCCTCTCTATCTTTTTCCATTTCCTTTCATCACTTTTTGCCTTTGATTTTGCCTCAACTTCTCTTTTAAACACTTCTTCTATATTATTCCATATCCTTTCCCTTTCCCCATATGTTGACGCTTTCCACCATCTATACAACCATTCTTTAAAAAGACCTTAAACCCCATATTACTATTACTTCCATGAATACTCCTCCTCCTCCTCCTCCTTAGCCTTCCTCCTCCCTTTATCCTTATCCTTCCTTCTTCCTTTACCCATAACATCCATTAACCTTTTAAATGCTTCCTCTGCTCTACTATCATTACATTTATCTGGATGTACCTACTACTACCCCATCAGATGCCATCCTGCCCCCCTTATTAGTACCAATAATGCTAACCTTCTAAAGTTAGCTTTACATAATTCTTCTTTATCCTCACCATTAGCATTGATGCATAACATTGTATCCATATCATTTGTATTTAATATATGTCTTATAGCATCTTCTGATGATGATGACTGAGGTAGTAAACTATTCATATTATTACTTCCCATTAACAACCATTATTACGACCATCCTATACATTTAATATTCTTTAACTATTTAGCACAATACCAATTTATATCCAAAAAAGTTAAACTTAAGGTGCGTATGTCTTATCATCATCATGCCCATCATCATCATTATCTATGTGTTGATGTTGTTCCCCCCTTTGCTGATGGTAACCTTGATCCAAGTGTTCTATTCAACTTCTGTACTATAGCTCCATTAGGTATAGCTTTACCAGATTCATATCTACTTATATATATTATTATTTATATATTACTATTACTACTCATTAATAACACTTGGTTTTTCATTAATTGCCTTTGCTAAATCCGCCTGGCTCATTTTCTTAGCTAATCTAGCTTGTTGTAAGGCTGTTTTAAATTCAGTTGATACTCTAGCATGACGGAAGACCTACTATAATAATAACGATCATAAAAATTAATCACGACCACCTCTGCATCTGCATCCAATTTGGTAGCATTAGGACATACACTCTTCAAGCTTAGATTCTGTCCACCCCCGAACTTCTTTTCAACAGCTACTTCTTCACCAGATCTATTATCACTATTATTACTACTATTACTATGACTACTACCTTCTAGCAGCATTAACTGCCTTTTTGTCAGATGTCTTACCAGGCCTTCTTTTATCAAATACTACTGTATCCCAATCTTGAGATGTGTTAAAGTCTGATCTTACCATATTAATAACAAAAAGGAGCTGATAACTAGTAGTAAGTCCCAACACAAATACATTAATATATTGTATGTTGATAATTATATATTGGTAATATTATTATCAAGGTAAACAACCTTCTAGTATCCTCGCTAAATCAGCTTCATAGTCGAAGACAACGTTATCAGTACAAATACACGTATTTGATAATATACCCCCACCACCATTCCCCCCTTCTTCGCTATTTGATATAGGTCCGTGAGCTTTCTCAAACTCTTGTCTGAATAATAAGTATTAATATAAGTATCATCAACCCTTATTATTACATATTAATTTCCCTTTTATTTTTTAAAGCCTCGTTTAATCTTTTTGGATTCCTTTTGGCTTCAGCTTTTAATTTTTGTCGAAGTTGTGATGTTGTTTTAGTTGATCCAAATACAGTTGATATCAACATTAGATCAGGACCATATAACTGTAATCCTTTATAAAACAAGTTAGTCTCCTCTTTTGACCATTTACCACCAATAGACTTCTTATATGCATATTTGTATGCATTTTGTCCAGATTCATCCTAATATATATATGATCAACCCTATATTACCATCATTACTACCCTTGTTTCCATTAATTGATTAATTGTTCCTATACTAGGACCCCTATCATCATCTTTATTATCACTAACTTCTTCAATAACTATATTACCACTTTCATCAAATTTTAATTGTGGATGTGTCCCACTATTATTAATATTATTATTTCTATTATAACAATTATACCGTATTAACTCGGTCACATCGTCATTAACATCATTAACTTTATTATTATTATCGGTATCTTGCCCAGATTCATCATCATTATTACTAGTACCAGCACTTTTTATAATATCCCCTATATTAGTAGTATGATTATTATCTTTATTTCTTATACGTGGTTCTTCAATCTTTCTATTTATGCCATTAGTCAATATCGCACTGGCTTGTGGTGTATCTTCTCTTAATAATTGTGTCATACTTCTCAACCTTCTACCAAGCCTTCTGGCTATTGCTGTCTCACTTATTTTATCATCATTTATAACCCTTTCTACCCTCTTTCTTTTAGATCTCCTAACTGTTGATGATGATGATGAAGAGGAGGAGGCCATCAGGAAAACTATACAATCAGCTCAACTTAACAACACCAACAACCAACACCAGTATTATGCTAATATTAACTTCTCTTCGACAGTTTAGCGCTCGCCCTAATAATCGATTTAAGATCTTGTTAAGGTCCCACGGAGATTGATCGCCATTTGATGAACTCGATGACATGGTGGATAGACAATAGTGAATTAG
>JAAPAO010000688.1:0-17094 GCA_013115145.1 Perkinsus chesapeaki
AGGCCTCAAAGGACAAGTATCTGGTTTATTGCTTTGCGCGTTTGAGTTGGTTACAGTTCTACGGAACAGCACCCCGTAGAATAAATTCAGTGTGAATTTCACAGCGAAAGTCACGGCGACTGCCCTATGGGCACTCTAGAGAACTTGTGATGGATGAAAGAGCACTCACCCCCGTCATCGTCCAATCAAGGAAAGCGGTGGATCCTCCATAGACGAAATCGACAATCGTGCCATGAGCGTAATGCATCGCCCTTTCCCAGTCAGTTTTGTAGAAGAGCTCTACGAGAGGGTCTCCATTGGCTGACAGGAGGATATAAAATTGAAGGAAATAGAGCGCATCACATACTGGCTTCTGTACTGATAAGAGAATGCGTCTCCAAATATATCTCTTTGTACTCCTTCAAAGCAGAATATTGATCAAACGTATACCAATGAACTGCGCAACCATTTACATATCTAACAACGACAAACACTCATCAAGCGAGTATCACCAAAAGTAGTTTACCTCGCAGTAGCTCGATTTCCGAGGATTAGTTTGGCGACATCAAAAAGCCATATCTTATTGTCATCATTAAAGAAAAGTTTAGTCCGCTTATTTGACTTTCTCATGGCGGGGCCCAAATAATCGCCGATGAATGACGCCTGCTCTGCAGCGCTGAATAGACAACTACCCCAATGTTCAACAAAGTAGTTTCTGCAGACATTAGAACCTTTCGACTATTCGTTGTGAGCATCCTACTGGGGCTCGTTCTGCTGTGTTATAGCCTATATTGGCACTCCAAGCTTCCCATAGGCATCAACCTAATAGGGTTGAAGTACGTTGGCAGCCACTCGGACCTACTTAGCGACTCACCCATTTCACAAGATAATCAGCCCAGGCCTTTTGATATCTTCCATCCTTTTTCAGACATGGGATCGAACTACCGAGCATACTATGATTACCGAGCTTCATCCAAGATGGGGGAGACCACGCACTCCCTGGTCACAGTACTACGTCAAAGTCGATCTTCACGTAAATGACTTCGACTCACCAAGAATTTTAGTTTCCATTTTCGTCAGTAACACTCTCTGTATAAAGTCAAATTTACCGTTTCCTCGGTCTCCTGTTAAGTTATAGTCGAAGTGCTGGAGGCTAAAGTCGTCTGATACATTATCAAAGACATAAGCACTGCCGGTTGTATGTACAGGAACTCTTAGCATCTTATAATCCAGACCGCTCGGAGCGGAATATCTAAACAACGGTAACTCCAACACACAAGGAGGGCCCCTCAGGTTTTCACAGAATGCCTAAGAATGATTGTTCCTATGATAGGCAAAGTCCAGTAGCTGGACTCCAGTGACCCGAGTCCGCTCAGCGGACTGCCTACGCATCGATGAACTCCTTCTTTTTCGCACTATTAAGTTTCTTGAAATCGCCAGCAGTCATCTCTGGAACAGCACCGCCAAATCCTATAATCGGCCATATACTCACCGCATCTGACAAGATGAGGTCAAAGTTCAGTTTGAACCACGAACCATAATCTAGAGTACCAGTTTTGAGCTTGATCCTCGCATTGCTTGAGCGACCAGGAATGACTTTCACATTTACATGTGCCCACTTCTTACCGCTTGGCGTGGTGGTAACCCTGAAATGATGCCTTTACTGATGCATTAACCTGCTGCTGTTGTTATGCTCACCCTGTTGCTGTTATGAGTGATGCTTCATCGTCTATCGCATTGTTACTGCAACAGGTACAAGTCCAGAAGCAGATCAAAAAACGTTAGCTGAGATTTGATAGACATTTAGGACTTAGGAAGCTGTGGAAGGAAAATGAGTTCTATTTTAGTGGGTCATTTGCAGCTGGCCAGTATCGGACCCTTTCGTACCGTGATCGCTTGTGTCCATCACCAGTTCGTGGCGCTGTTATCAAATCATTATCTACAATGGGCCCTTAATATATACCGACGATATTGCCATACCGTTACGCTGTAACGGTTTACTAGTTCAGTCCCCTATTAGCGTACCCTTTGGGTCCCCAAGTAAGGGATATGGTTTTACTAGTTTAGTTTAGTTTTTGGTTAAAACATTACTTAGCCTTTAATGATAATCAATGTTTACTTATGGGTGAACCATCGTGGTTCTTATCATAGCCAACGATCACAATATCCATTAAAGTGCTGTGCTGATCGTGAAATGTGCCACACCTTGTATGTGCGGAGGTTTATGTACAGTTGTGCGCCTCCTATTAGTTTTCAAATCTTTCGAATCGAAGGGGTTGTTGTGTTGTTCGCTCAGTGTAAGGTCTCCTCTTGTCTCGTTCCTTCGTGATTTCCTCCATTCCGTTGATGGCTTTTTCCGCTATCCAAGTCGGTCTAGAATATGTGTAAGCGATGCAGTGGTGGAGCTAGCTTCCGCACAGGTCCACGGATACCCCTGGAGTCACGGCGAAACTCTCCTCAGGTTCACTTGTTCGCTAAGTTGCGTACCCACATGGCACTCGCGATAGTTACAATGACAAGCCTGTCAGACCGTACTGCCTTTATGCTGATTGGTTTCAGCTCAGCAGTGTCTCTATAAGCTCGTCTATCGACGAGATGATCCTGGATCCTATGGCGACTCGCCGTTAGTAACTCGCGACACAAAATTGCTCGCGGAGCGGATCCCGCTTAGCGCAGATTGCGACACTATAGTGCAGAATTGAGTCAGTTCTCAGGCCGTCGTATGACCTATGCGTCCAGTGTTGGCGACACACCAATGGGCTTCATCGTACATGCCATGTATGCCTACCAGTGCAGACCGCAAAGAGGTCGATACTGACGCGTACCAGCTCACCCGTGGTCAGCGCGTTTGGGTGACTTGGCCTAGATTGGGAAGGGTAATTTGGAGCAGTTGATAATCTGCCACAGGTGTGGCGTAGAGTATTATTGGGCAAGTGGCGGAAGACTAGACGGAATATAGGGTACTTGCTCGGTTCTTAGTTGGGCACGGTGAGCTGACGTGGTTCTCAAGTTAGGAGAGGCTTGGCCGGTCAGTGGGGTGGTGATGAACCGGGGTAACTGAGCCTTCATCTTAATGAACGATTAGCTAATTGAGTGATGCCATCAAGTTGGCCTCTTTATGTTTCCGAAACAAAATCCAACTCAGATTGTGTTTCGGATGACCCGACTCCTCAAATTGCCAGTCTTAGGAATATTGACTTTATTATACTCGACAACAGATTCTAAGGAACTAGAAGTAGTCAGCAGGCCCCCCCCTCATCATCGTCCTCGTCTCCTCCTCGAGCTCCTTCATCTTCGAACTCACCTGAACAACCAGAGATTCGTTAGTTCGAGTTCAGTCTTTGATAATCCCACCTGTTATCTCATAGTCGTCTCCACCAAAGCTCTCATTATCCGTCACCTCTGCATACTCGTCGATCGCTTCATCCCCATCGTCATCCGATTCTCCTGCGTCATCATCATCGGCTTCGCCCGTGGCCTGCAGAAGTAGACAATTCTCACGTCAGTGTGGGAGGAAGGCCGCGCAGTGAAGCTGCGAAACCGTACAACCGTACACTCTCCCTCGCAGATTTCGACTCCCGCTGCGTTGCACTATGCCAGAACTAAAATGGCGAGCCGCTCACCTGCTCAAGTCTCTTGAGTAGACTTTTGCGATTCTTCCTTCGTGCGTTGGCTTCCTTGGACCGGAAAGTCGCTAATGTATCCGTTTGCAGCTCGAGAGGGAAGTAGTCCGGTGACCCGACCTCCCTAAGAAGACGAAATACTGGACACATATCTCCTTAACACCTAACGATTAATTAACTTCCACTATTTTCATTGTATAATATTCCATAGTATTAAGAAACACAGTTCATACCACAAAAAGTGTCAAACTCCATTCGAGAGGCGTCGGTATAATTTCATCAACGCCCCAGCACGGGAAGGCCCAACTCACGCGACGAGCTGCTTCCATAGAGGCTCGCCTGAGTCCTTTGTGGTCTCCCGCCAGCCTGGCTGGCTCAACTTCCGCCGTTTCGCTGCTTGTGACGCACCCGATGAAGTAAAACAAACCGATCTATCCGAGGTCGAAAGCCTGAGATCACACAGCTCTGACCATCACCAACCTCCGTGGCTCACTGAATCCAATAGTTCACTAAGTCTCTCTGATAACTGACCAACATCTCATCCTCAGCTGTTAGCCCCTGGAACTCTGACACTTCATACGTGGACGGGTAAGGTGGCGGTGGTGCCGCTAAAGGCCCTCGTCGTTCTCCACCAAATCGCCTAAGCCGACCGTCACAATTCTACACTGTCTCTCTACTCTGCAAAAATTTACTGGGACCGAAAGACAGATCATACAGTTATCACTTCTCGCTCGCCCGAATAATCGATTTGGTTTATCCCGGCACACATACATGTGGAATCCGTCCCAACTTCACAGCAGTAATCTTTCTAGTCCTTTCTATAATTCTTGTATAGCTAACGGATTCGGGGGTACTTCTCAAACGGTCCGAATTGGCACGTATTCCGGCTACTTACGGTCCGCCTCCACGTCCCTTTCCTTTACCCTTGCCGCCGAATGGCATAAACGAAAGCCTAATCCATGATATGTAACAATGACGATCATGAACTTAGAACACAACGCTAGTTGATATTGAAGGGGGTACACTCAGTGATGACTGCACTGTTCCTCTGCTGGTGTCGGTGCTACTGTATACATTTAATCAATGGTGCATATACTTCAGCGGAATAATGCATCAAGGTCGTCCTGGGTCTAAAAGACAGAAGGGCTGAGCCGAGAATCGAACTCGGGACCTCTCGCACCCAAAGCGAGAATCATACCACTAGACCACACAGCCGATGAGAATATGGGTCCAACAACACAAGCGCTCATGATTTCGATAATAGATAACAAAGTACCGACGTAGCCCGTATTCCGAACCCTATAGGATTACCTTCTTCCGCGAGGAGGACGCAGCAAAGTCATTCTAAAAAACACAAACATAATAGGTAACATAACAAAAGCCACTAGCTTCGAGCTAGTGCCGAAAACTAGGCTGCCGAATGACAAGAAGGAAGCGCTCTAAACGAATTTCCAGGGAGCGGTTGAACTCGTGCTAGTTAAATGGGTATATGACAAATAACACTGGGTTCATCTCTTACTCACGGAACTATGAGCTACGCTACTGTGCGGTACAACACATCAATATATGGGAAACATCACTACAACTCCTGCAACGTATCTTTCGCCGGAAAGAAACAAACGGAGATAATACAACTTTGGCATATAAGAGCCGAAAACAAGAGCTAAACCTGCTAAAGCTACCACAACACGCACCCACACCATCCCTCTCGAGCATCGCCCCACCCACCCCAAAGAAATCCACATCTCCTACAACTGGTCCATCATTCTGTTCATGCCCCAAAGACGGACCACTACCTCCACCGAAGGCATGCCGCAACGACTCACCTCCGCCTAAAAGACTGACCCTCATCCTTTCAGCAGTTCCATCTGCCCTCTTACTTAATAAATTCGCTTCAGCTTGCTGCGACTGTGGCTGCTGTGGTGCCCGACCAGCACTAGGCTGCCTCCTCGGCGGCACGGATTGAAAGTCCGATCGGACCTCCGGAGCTGATGTCGTTGTTGTGATGCCCTGCCCCTGATCGAAGCGTCACCTCTCGCCGCCCCACTGCAAGTGCCTCACCACTGAAGCTGCATTCTGTACACTTCCTGCAGCCGGCAAGGCCCCTGCACCCTCATGCCAAGATACACGGAGAACCTACAACACTGCGCGATGGAATATGCTTTATGTCTTCCTCAACCGAGCAGTAATCTCATCGAACAAAATATGAGCCTCTCTAAGAGCCGGGAATCGAGTTGAAATTCCCTGAAGGCGACTGCGTGCAAATATTCTAATCCTACAAGTTGAGACCAGTGGCATCTGCCGCCTTCAAGATACGCATTTGTCGATAAGCTCTGGTTGAAATAAGTGTTCTGCCAGCTGAGGCGTGAAGGTTCGTCATCAAATACCTCCCACAAACGTTGTGATAAAATCGAATGGAGTTTCGTTATTGAATAACTGGTCTCTTGGCCAATATTAAACAGTCTGTACCAAACTAGTAAGGGTTGAGACTAATACTAGGAAAGATATTTTCCCAAGTTCGATCACCAAGTACATATATCCCCACACTTCTCGCCCTTACCTTTGCCACTATCTTATTATTATATATCGGCACTGGTACATCATCATTAGTTACATCTATCCACACACTTCCAGTATCATACCTACCAAGTAATGAAGAGGACAAGGATAAGTATACACTATTTCCGTTCGTTATCGAGCAAAACACTCAACTATGTACCAGGTGAGCTCGGCACATGCCAAGTTGAAGTACGGCGAAATTTCTTATCTGAGTCGTGAAATTTTCTCAAGTCAAATTTGGAGTCCGGTGACACGGTCCCAAATTTCCCTAGGTACTTGCTGCATTCTCGAGTTCTCGCATGCGGATATCTTGACAAATACACATGAAACGGTTGATCGATTTATGAAATATCGTCCACCAATCTCAAGATTACACATCGCTCAAATTTTGTCGCTGAATCCTTCGTAAGCCTCGAGAAAAACTCGAAACTCTGTAGTATCATATGGAACTTCGACTAGCTGAGCTCAACCGTCCAATTTTACGCCTTGAGTCTCGGAATATTACACAGACTGTATCGGCTGGCTTGAACTACCAGACGCGACACTCCGCAAAAAAAGGGCCTGCCAAATTTTCAACATAGACCTTGCATTTTCTTGCTTCGATGTACAATACAGTCCAGTTTTCCCCCACATAAGATGAGCTATAGTGCGAAAATGATCCCTGTGGTAGTACTTCAGCTTAAATCGAAAATGATATGTCCCGGGCAATGGAAACTTCTCTCGGATATCCCGCAGCCTGAAAAAGAGGCAATTAACAACCCCTCCGAGAATCGAACCCACGCCCTTTCTTTTGAAAACCCCCGGTCAGTTGCTCAACCACTACACTAATCCACGAGACCGTAACCAGCCATACACTTTATTACCTTATTGCCTCCGGTGGCTTCGGAATCGGAAACGCATTAGGGTGACTCGATTCATCTGAACAACATGGTTCTGCTACTCATATTTATATAATAATACACCATGTAACGCTACAGCTGCCTATCTATTCCTTTATACGGCAGATACTGTATAATATAATATATAGAATAACGAATAATATAATGAGTAAATATAATGTATAGTATAATGATGTTTTCACATAATAAAGTGTAATACACTTCATAGGGCTGCACTTTACCCTTCTGCGACTGACTGACCCGCAGAGATACTCATATACTGTCTGTTGCCTGGCGAAAGGAGGAGTGCTGCCGCCCGAGAAAAAATGTAATGTAAAAGTTTCCCGACAAAAGCCACTAATACACTCTACCAGTCTCCAGGCACAACAGCTTGATAATGTTCAGCACTGCTGGATCCGCAGCCCTCCCTTACGCTACTATTACAGTTCTCACAGTACAACTAAACTACCCCGAACTACTCATTAGGCTGTCACCATCCCCTTAACAGATAAGGCGTAAGCATGCTTCCTGGTAAAGCGGCAGAGACCAACACAAATGCCCCTGGGGTGGGCCCGAATCGCTCAGCGTTCACGCAGACACGGCAAAGTTAGTTTCAGGAATCTTTTTCGCGCTCAAGGCCGCCAACTTAGCGAACGAGGAAGTCACCTTCGCGAATAAGAACATCGATTTAGCGGTAAGGGTCGGATAGGCAAATCAAGTCGCGGATACGCACTTCAACTTCGAGCAGTACGAGGATTATTCCACGTAGTTAGAAGTACAGCTCGAAATTGATGTCCTCATCCGCGGAAATTTAATCCCAGATGGTTGCGCCTCCTGCAAGCACCGGAACAAGCATAGACTCGTATTCGACCATTCACAGAAGCCCAGCCTTCCATACATAGTGCCCCTTACTACCTTTATCCGACGGAATATAATAATAAACCAAAGTTGATCGTGACGCCATACTGCCAGCCTCACCAAACAGAAAAAAGACCTGCTTGCTTCATCCCCCTTTATTTCTCTTCTCACTTCCAACACAACATGCCTACAATCTTCAAGTGTTTGCTCTTTTTAACAGGTAGTAAAAGAAACTGTTAATCAACGATAATTACAAATCGCCATCACTGCTCTACAATCTTCAGTGGTTCAACTGAAACAACAACAAAAACAAACAAATGACCCTATTATCAAGTAGGCGGATTTTATGCCAAAACTATTCATATTAGTAATGAGTGTAAGGCAAAGTCACCATCTTTAGAACCGGCTCGAGAGACAGCGTTCGCCGGCTCTTCAAGACCAGCCCAGAAGCATTCCCTGACTAAGCATTGGCATACAACTAATACTACTATTGTAATCCCTTTAGAGTGCCCAAGATGCATGCAAAAGAGTTTAATCGCACTTAGAGCAAGTTGCAATATTATTAAACCTTCTTTCTCTCCAAGTTGCCTACCGGCTGCTGGTTCGACGCCCCCTGATGGCCTGATATCCAGCTGTTCACCGCGCTCATCCCCCTAGACAACGAGGAGCCAACCTGAACAAGCAACAGCCTGCTCGTCAACATGCACCAGCCTCGGATCGAACTCGCCACCTTTCGAACAACAGCACGACATTTTACCTTCTCGCTAATTTGGTACTGCTGATTTATCTCCGACATTTTATTTCCAACAGCCTGTACTCCCGAATTCACTTTACCAGAGACGTCATAGGTCTGGTCGAACTCGCGCGCTTTCTGACAAATGAAGACGTCCTGCCTCCAGCGGCCGGAAAACCGAGCCAACATCAAAACCAATTTCGCTAGCTATGTGAATCCATTCCCCAATTTAGTACATAGTTCACAGTGAGCTCAAAACTGTAGGAAATGGATATCGCGAAACAAAGCAAATGGATTCTATTGTGAAATATATTTAATAATCTTTCTAATACTTCTATAAGAAATTATAGCCCCACAATTACAATTATTTCATATCAATTATATCACAAGAACTAATAACGTTAATTACCAAAATTACACACTTTATACGATCAAACCAAAAACGCTGGTCAACATCACCTTCACGTTTTACACGCGAAATACACCAAGGCGGCTGCGCGACTCACGCAGCGGGAGCTAAACTCCTTGCACTCATATATACGGTTGTGGAGTTATTAATATTATGCCTTCCATTCACAACTTCCTTCTTATTATTACAGACGTAACAGCATCCGCCGCTCCTTTAACCTTCTGCGTCACACCGTACTCTGAACCAAGCTCAGCTCCCTGCATAATAAGGACAATGTCAACCTTCAACATAGATCCGCATGGGTGTGTTACGATCAGAATAAGCGAATATATATAACCAACACCGTCACAGTTGCTTGCCAGGACACTGCAGTGGAGGAGACTTTGAAATTCCAAGTTGTAGCAGGAGAATCCGAATCCTACTGGTGCTAACGGTATGCATACGGAAAGCTCTTTAAACCGCCGAGGTACGGCGCTACGATGCTTAACCCTAATTACCTTCTCCACAGCCTCATTAGTTACATTGCTAGTAGCACTGCCAACAGTTCTGGCAGCATTGCCTATCTTATCATTCCTAGTAGTGGCATACGCCGCACCAGCAGCTCCGGCAACAAGGCCAATAGGGCCTGAACAAAGCCATTAAAATGCCTCCGCCGAGGATCGAACCCACGCCCTTTACTACCCAATAGCAATAGGCCTCCCAAGCCTCCCAAAGCCGCTGCTCCTCCCATCGCAGCACCCTTGCCGACATCCCTGTGAGCCGCGGGGGCACCAGTGCTCGTCATCGTAAGGGAAACCTAGACGGAAAATGCGTATATTATAACACCTCAATTCTGATCGTAATTCCAATCCTAGCACTTGACGACCAACGAAGACAACAACTTTCAAACCCGCCGTTAATGTTTTAAATATCCGTCGCTCTTCTTCAGCTCAGTGCCCCGGACGAACGAACGCAGTCAAGCGGACGATGCTAGGACCAAAACGCGATTTTCACAATCGAACAATTTCAACCAAAATGGGTAATTTTTTTGGTAAATTTACAATAAACTTCGATTAGATTTTTCCGAAATTTCCATCGACCATAACCACACACGGCAAGCCAACGTCGCGTCCACGTCCAGCACGAGTGGGTCTTTCCTCTTCATTAACCGTCACGCGCCCCGAAATACTACCGCATGTATCTGCTGCTCCAGTGGTATCCCCGCTGTATCTACCCCCGAATCCAAAGTGTCTCGCAAGTAGTTCGCCCGAGTGTCAATTTCCGACTAAAAAACACAGGCAATTCTCCCCACACTTCCAACTTATCAAACTCCTACTTTATGAGCCCTTATAGCATCACAGTCAGGATGATGTAGAGGCAACACTGCCAGAGCCTCTGACAGCCTGTTGCTGGCTTGGACATAATCTGAAAGGAATGCTCAGCTACAGGATCTGAAGCAAACAACTACTGCATTTCAAAGATGACCAAATTGTGATTACGGCCGCTATGGTCAAGATACCGTACATCGTAGCGACCTACCGTAACGGCATCTCCTTACGCGATTCACTGAGTGTCTAGCTTTCATACAGAAGATTCCTTAGGTTACTCCTGGACGTTTTAACCCGTGCTAAAACGTTCTATTACATGTTATCGCCCTCTGCAACTGATTGGCCCTATCCCTAATCATCGCTTCCTGTTCCGCCGTAGCAGCTTCCATCACAAATTGTGTGCCTTGGGACACTCTGTCGTTATGATCATTCATTGCAGCTGAAGATTCCCTTGTACTAGACATATTTGATAAAACTATTATTACTAAAATGACATATGCCGGGATCGAACTCGCGCAATCTTCACCAAAACCCATTTGCGTGCATAACAAGGCATGCTAATCAGTTCCGAATATCGCGATTGATTTCACCCCTACCCACACTTCATCTTAAAAGTCTATATACTCCGGTCATCACACTTTTCAATGCCGCTCACTTTCGCTAGTATTTTCCCACAACTTGCCACAGCTGAAATCAGCATCCCGAATTTAGTCACAAAGCCGATCCCTCTTCGAGGCACACGACGATAGTCAAATGCCGTCACCCGGGTTCGAACCCGGGACCTCCTGTACCCGCACCAACACAAACAATTATATGGTTATTTCTAATGGAACTAATGTGAACAAGAGCGGCCTACCGCCGTGACTAAAATGGCGCCTTCAGGATGACAGCGTTGAGGAAATGCAAGATTCTTCGAGATTTCAAGATCTCTGCTACCTCAGCAGCCAATCACCAGCACCGATTCTAAATAATTCTGTAAACAACTTCAAAATAAATGTTTATCCACAATTGTATGCTGTCTCCGCACACAAAATACTTGCACGCACGCGCAACATATCATCTTCTACTATTACAAAGATCCTCAGCTCTTGGCCTTCAGCCGCAACTTCGGTCTTATAGAAAATGTTAGAAAAAAGAATCAGTAACAAATATTTATCACGCAGCAGCACCAACAGGTTTGCGCTCCGCCACGGCGCTTAAATTGCGTCCATACCGAGGCGGCCGTCTGCCGTACGATTGCTCCCTCCGTCTTCGCTCATATCGCTGAGGAATCCTGCAGTGCGTATCGCTTCGGTAGAGCTCATTAAATGACCGCGCGCCCTTTAATTCACTACAGCTTCCTCTATGAGTGTTGCTGCCATAATGAAGTTGCCGAGCTGACAGCGGCGAGTCTTCCAGTATTGTGCACAAGGGGGAGGAGGCCGAAGGTGAATGCCTCACAGACGAGGACGGAGGCGCGTGCTGGGCAGTGCCTGACAAAAATAACGTATCACCAATGGAACATGCTTATACATTCCCAAGCCGTTAATGTAAAGCATCATTAACTATTGCTCAACGGCATTTTCATTATTATTATACGATATACGTATGATTGAACACGTACTACCGGAATTTACTACTAACGGTTACTACTACTATACTAGCTACTTATTAATATTATAGTTACTCATATTGAGCTAAAGTTAATTATACTACTACTATATCGTATTAAGTACTACTACATTCACAAATGTGTGAATGGCAATAAGTTGTTCATATTTCTACGTTTATATAACATCTGTAAACAGATATACATTTATAACTTATATTTATAAATACGTAAGTAACCACCCCGTCAAATTTATCACTTACACCCTCTCTCCAACGCATGCGTGCCACATAAAACAGCAAGGAGTGGTCCCTGTAATTACTTCTATTTTCACATGCTTCCCACATCCTCTCCTCCAGCTCAATACTACTTCTCCTTCTTGTACGATGCCATTCACCAGTTGTGCTAGCAGAAGAAGATGCCCCAACCAGGTTTGGAACCTTCGCCGGATTCATCATACCGGGATCTGAAACAAAAGAAATATCTGCTACACCATTTATCCCTATTTCCCCTACAGAGTCATGATTACCCAAATTGCTATATCGCGCGACATATAGTGCCCAACACGAGCTTATCGGCGTCGACAAGCAAATGCGCAATATATGCTACTAATAGACAGTGTCTATTAGACACCACGCCACACAGTTAGCATTATAAAATATACGGCCTATTTTGGGTGACAAACCTCCCTAATAAAGCAGATATATCATATACCTGCTTTTATTATAAATCTTTCTCACCCCGGATAGAACCCACGACCTTCCGCACAACAAAAACCGCGATCAGGCGCACTACCTGCTCCCCTATCCGACAGCACTCCCTCCTCATCAGTATCGACATCATCATCATATTTACTAACTTCATACTCGCTATACTTTGCCCTTTTCTTTGTAACATAAACCATACCATCATCGTCTTCCTCCTCATTACCAACTGCCATTGATGTTGCACAGCCCATTGCCACCCAACAACCACAACAGCAGCAAGAACAATCAGATCCGCGCGCACGAATGTGCAACAACAGACAATCACTAAAACAACATAACACTCTTCCACGCAACATCCACCACAGTCGTCGAATGCTCTATTGCCGGCAGCTCGGAGAGTCCAACAAATTTTGGAACGATGGATCGCTCAGTGCAAGTATGATATCTCAGGGATCCCGTTGTTAAAGTATGTATTCTAAAACATATAAATGAAAAGGTCACTTCAGTTTTATAATATCCAAATATTTCATACTAGAATGCTGACGCATGACTTTCCCCAACCCTCAACACAACACCGCAGTGAGATGTACTCAATAAACTTTCTCAATGAAACAACCTTCCATTTATCATTCGTCCTTCAAGCTAAGATATCTCCCGTCGATGGGATAGAACATAAGGTGCTGAGGGCCGCGATAGTCCGCCGAGGCTGCTGGCAGCTCCGACCGCGCGCCAGGAAACTCCTCGCAGCGAATAATCATACCACACCCCAAAAAGAAACCGAAACTCGCAGCACCACCAATGATACTCATTGGCAAGTACCTACCGATGAAACCGAATGACCGCGCGCCCCGAAATTCATTACTGGTAATACCATTGCGTAATAATATATTACGTATATTATACATATAAAATTAATATAATGTGTAACATGTATAATTGCGTTTCAATCGGAAGGCGAATCCGTCACTCGGACAGAGACAAAATGCAGATCCTCACAAACGCCGTGTACTATTCGACTTGAAAAAAACGATAAATAAAAGCCGGGTAATCAATTATCTCTATCACGTTGAATAGGACTAATTCTACTATTTTGAATCGTAATAAGTGCGGCCTAGTTCCCCACACTGCTTACCAAAAGTTCCTATACGCCACCATACTGTATCCGCCAGCCAATACACCAAATATACCTCCAACAGCACCGCCCATCTTGCCTCCCATCTGAAAGATATTCTATAATCTATACTTATTTACTTCGTACGCTAATACAATGTATACGTTACATATTTGTTCCTCGAGTGCTATCCCCATATGATAAAAATAATGCAAGAGTAATTCACTTTGCATTGATAGCTAATCCCTTCCCATTATTTTTTTCTTATCGATACTTCAGGGCGATATCCTACATACTAAGAGTCTCTAGTGAAGTAAAAGCATTAGGCATCACCCATAAATAACACTGGATGCAAAACTTTATACTGTTCCACACTACCAACAAGGGCAACGGTGATCCTATAGCCCTACAGCCCAGCGGCCTGTTGTAGGAGGATCCTGCACTATACTATTCCCCTGCATCATCATCCCATAAATATTACAAGTATGCTCTGATAACATGCTCTTGCCCTCGGATTGGATATCCAACGACCACTGCTAATCTTCATCCAGTAGTCATCTTTAAACCCTGAAAACAGTACGGTGCAGAGAAGCCACGGTTCTCCACTGCAATTCTGAAAACTCAGATTAAAGTACCATGCAGAACGATAATAATATTCAAAGTTTTCCATTCATTTTTTATCAATTTACCTACGAGACTTTCCGCACGGAGAAAGATCTAAAAAGTTCCTATACGCTATATTTGTTAGTAACGTAACTTCTTATCACTTTATGGAATTTCAAAACCGTCTCAAAACCAGAGACTGCGAATCGAACGTGCGGCCTTCCAATCAACAAACATGAACTTTATCCGCTACACCATATCATTACCAGGTTCCTCCGCCGGCACCGATGAGGCAAACTTTGAGAAGTCCTCCGAAGCGTACGGATCGTCCTTATCATCCCCGTGCATCGGCTTGTAGTCCAAATTAATAGGCTTATACGAGGAACCTGATAAAAGACCACTTGACCAAAGATGAACACTACCTTACTAACCAGAAGGGACAAGGTTGATAAGCTTGAATATAAAACCAGATGATATACCATGGAAAACACCATTTTCCGCGTATTACTTTCAACCTCCTTTGGTGGTGGAGGCGTGAACCCCTTAAATTCCTCAGCTTTCTGTTGCTGTGATGGCGGTGCCACTGATTTGTACCCCTTTGGTGGCTCAGGAAGGGGTACAGTCCCTCCAGATGGTGGAGCTATATGGGTCTCTGACGGCCTGAGAAGACGGAAAATCGGTATGAATCTGCAATACAAACGGATTTGTGAAATGTAATTCTCCATGTCCGATTATCGATTATCTATACCCACGAAGTTTCGTCACGCAATTTTCGTAGAAAAAGATTGAGATTTAGAAATATCATATTATTATTTGGCAGGCTGTATACGAGATCCACAAAAACACCGCAGATTGCGAGTGTGCAGTATTAAGTGAGACTGCTTTTGGAATGTAGAAAGCTGAGAGATTACACTACATAGATTCTTAATGACGTTGGGAGATGATGAAGGAGTTGGATAGATCTGGAAACTAGATAACCAACACAGATACAAATATCCTATCTTTCAATACAGCCTACTAGTCTGACCATACGCATTACGTAAAGAACTGGGAGGAGTTTAGAGACCGATTCCACACAAGCTCAGCCGAAATTCCAAGCCTAAGTTGAATGCTTCTATATAATACATAGCAGAATAGAAGTAAATTTAAACGCTAAAATAAAATAAACATATTAACGCTAATATACAGTTGAGAATCTTAGCTCAAACCATGCATTTACTGCCAATCGAAGATACCTTCCCTATTACCTGTTTATATCCTGATCTTTTGCCGAATCAGAACTCGAGGAACCAGATGAAAAAGGCCACACCATTCCGAATGCAACGCAACGACAATACTAATTTGTCATCTAGCACCGCACCAACGGTCAATCGCGCGCGCCCCAATAATCGATTTATATTGCCCACTTGTAATAATGCTTCCTCTACTATTTGGCGTTGGTGTTGGTGCTCTGGCAGTAAGACAAGGTAATACGGGCTGGAAGGGCGGAGAGATACCGGTCTCTGGAAAATGGGCCTTTCGAGAGAAAAAGGTGGCCGGAAAGATCTAAGATTCGATAAAATTGAGGCTTATTAATGGTAACCTGATCTTTTTAATGCCTATTTTTGCAACTGGTGAAAATGATTTATAGAAATAATTGAGGAAAGATACGTTCATGTCAAAATAAGATCACAGAAATGACTCGACGGAGAATGCATTTGGTAGGACAGCCAGAGACTCGAGCTAACATTACATTAGGAATAGAACGAAGGATTTCATGGTCAGTATTATTTCTGAGTCGTATATGTCCTAGATCTATACAATATTCAGTTAATGCTAAAAATATCTATACTGGAATATATGAATAGACTCGTTCATCCAAGTCCGCTAACCATCATCGTGGCACTGCAAAGCCAATATCGAATGCCGCGTATTCGGACGCTTGATTGTCTCTCCACGGTCCATTGGTTTCTCTATACAAGGAGGACTAGCTCATGTAGAAGACTTATTATATATATTAGTAACACCTAATTTGAACTCATAGTATACATTCAACGACGAGGGCACTTAACCAATATAAACCAATAGTAGAGCAAGTGATATATATAACAGATAACACTGCATTACAGTGGTATCGAACAATTATATGGATCCATAACGCTATTACCGTTAGTGCCGAATTTGAGGTGTGTATTTCAAATCGATGTGGCAACCTTTCCCTGCCGACTTCTCAGTTCTCAAAACCAGTAATGTCAAATGGTGGGCCTAAGGAGGTATATTCAAGGCTATATAAGAACAGGATTCTCTGGGTTTAGGGACTCTGGCCGAGAATGGTCTCAAAAGCATGATTGGCTCGATATGACTGTAGATGAATAACACTACAGTATTACACCAATATACGTTTTCCAAATGAATTCACTTCGTATTTCCAATAGTATATCTAAATTTATCCATAGCTTTCTCTTATACCGTGTGACCTGCCCTAGTCCTCGAGGAAATATCTCGTCTATGGTAATTCCTCAGGTATACGATTCGCCAGTGCAGCTGGCATGACCCTGCCCAGAATGACAACCATTTTCCGAGCGTCTAACCTAAGGGGGCTTGAAGGCTTCGATCAAACGATGACCAGGGTACTACTAATTAGGGGGTTCTCTAATAGGAGCATTGGTCGCTAGAAAAGCTCAAATTAATAGAGTTTTTTCACACTAGTAAATAAGTCGTGGCCACATCCACCATCGAGTTGGTGTATGTTGAGGAATA
>JAAPAO010000689.1:0-17061 GCA_013115145.1 Perkinsus chesapeaki
CACCATACCCCTCCTCCTCCTCTCTATATCCCCTATTCCCCTCACCATACCCCTCCTCCTCCTCTCTATATCCTCTACTCCCCTCACCATACCCCTCCTCCTCCTCTCTATATCCCCTATTCCCCTCACCATACCCCTCCTCCTCCTCATCTTCATCACTGATCTCCTGTACCTCGCCATAATACAGTCCCTTCTCTCCAACACCGTCACTAGACTCTCCTTCGCTCCGGTAGCTCCTACCGCCGTAAGGATCATCGTATGACATTCTATCTTCCCCATAATACTCCCGATCGTTCCCGTATTCCTCACCGAGGTCCATCGGAACTTCCCTCAGGTTACGGTCTGGCTCTTCATCCTCCACCAGGGGAGATACCTCCTCAATCCTTCGAGGCACATCGGCTCCCCTCGATTCCCTCTGCCAGCTGTCCCCAAGGCTCCTACGTGACTGTGATTTCTTCGCCACTGTAGCAGCAACAGTTGGTAGCTGCGGCAGAGACCAATCCGCCCACTCTCTCTCCCCTCCTCTTTTCGCCGGATAGGTTGATCGTAGTTCACCATCACCCTGCTGCTGCCTATCATCCAAGTCTTCATCCGCACCGCTTAAGTTGGCATCCGAGGTTATCTTCCCGGCTTCTTTCTGTCGCCTTCTGGCAGTAACTTCACACGAACCTCCGTCTTCCAGGGTGTCAAGCCTCACTCTGCTGCATCTGCTTGCTAGACATTACCGAACTCTGCAGCAGCTGACTCACCTCAGTCCCATCTCAGGCTCATCGTCGTTCTCGAATGATATGGATTGTTGGACTCTGTCATCTACACAACCGCATGATAACCAGGTCAAGTGAATCAGCACTAACCCTGCTCCTTAGTCCTCATCGTATCAGTCCACCCTCGGCTCAGCCTGACCACATCTCTCCGACCGCATCGACAAGCCTACGACTAAGCTACTACCTGCTCCCCGTATTCTTCACCATCGGTGATCTGCTCAGGTATCCGGATGCACCCGTCGCTTCGTTAGTATCACGTACTCCTGAAGCTGCTAGGCGTTCCAGAGACCATCCCCCGACTCCATCACCAGGCGTTGCCCTCGAGACAACAGGTAGCTGTTTATTAGTGAGCTCGTCCAGCGCCTTCCTCTGTTGCCTTATACGATTTAACTTCTCCGAAAGGGAGTGCATGCGGCTCCCGGTAGGCGGCGTCGTTGTTGGCATTCTAATCCCCCCACTCTGCCCTCGGCATGGGCCGGTCTCTTGTTGTGTGTGATTGACACTAATTAACAAAACACACTTGAACAAATAGGACGCAATTATCCTTTTCATAACATCATCATCAACAGACATGCTGCTCACCGCCATAAGACGGCATAAGACCTACTAACTTGACCTAGGAAGCAGGTCGATGTCCCACGGCTTCATGCCCCTATGAACAGCTGAGCAAATGTCACGGCAAGTAGGGAGCTTCACCGGAGGGTAGTTGGTCCTGCGGGGCGTGAACACAGCCACTGGTGCCTAATAAAAGCCGACATCTCCTACACCCGACAACTGCTCTGTCCCACTCTAGAAAAGGTCCCTCGAGAGATCGGCGGTGGCCCTCGCCGATTCACATAAACCGACGCAGGTAGCATGTTGTTGATGGATGGCGTATGGGCGATGGATGCCCTGGCGCTCTGTGGGGGCCGGTCTGGCGAAGAGGGGAAATCAGGGAGCTTAACCATCTACAGGAGGAGCTCACCTTCCAATCGAGGAGTGACCATTCTGATGCGCGGTGACGATTGTGCCGACATGACACTGCGGCTGGTGCTATTAAGAATAGCCGAGTGCTCAGATATCATCCTGTTCATTGCGAACCGGAGCGAGAACGCTGATCGTTCGATATCCCTGAGGACAGCAACAGCAGTAGCCATCCGCGCATCTTGCCGCACTGTGTAGATTTACCGAATATCTTTAACCATTCCCTCCAGCTTTTCGCGTGTGGTTGTTAGAACTGTGGTTACCTTGGTGTCCTCTGGCAGTGTAGGGACCACTGTGCAGGGCGAATCCATTGGAGTGTTGTTAACAAGGACCGTCTCCTCACCTGACCATAGCGCGGTCTGGAGATCAGACTTAGAGATAGCGAGAATTAAGGTATTTACGTTATATGTGAAGATCAGTAAGATATACTCACCATGGAGAGTTTACAAATATTCAACACATATTATTAACATAGTTCTTATAATATTAATCAATTTCCTAGTACTATTAATACCACCTACTTTTCATTCTCTCCACCGCAGTGACTGGCGAGGCCTTAGGGCTGCTCTTTGGGGCACTTGCCACAGACCTCCCACTTCGTGGTGAAGCCGGAACTTCGGCCACAACAGACTGATCGGAGACGTCACAATCCCTGTCCCCCACCACCTAGTACTGGTGATGCTCCACTGAGGGCCGGCGTTGACCTTCCCGAATGCCCTCCACTCACGGTTCCGCCACCGCCGCCGCCGCCGCGAAGCCTCGGGGATATCAGGGAGCCCTCTTCTACACGAGGCTGCCACATAGACAGGCTACTATATGTAAGCGCCTTAACTCAGGCTTACCGATGCTGGTGCGGTCGCCTGTGGGATGGCTGCAGCTCTCTCCGCCACGGTGGCGGAAGCGCGCTGCTCCGTGAGCCTGACGGCGATCGCCTCAGATCTCGAACAACCCTGCCGTTCCTACTCAGACTCCACTTGGATAAGCTCGGCTCTTATCTCATCAATCCATCTCTCCATCCTACACACCACCCCTGGAGAGTCCAGCTGCCTCGTAACGCTCTGTGGCGTCATGGTTGGGGCTGGAGTCTGCCGCAAAGACTGAGACCCTATCGCAGAGGCCGCCTTCCATACTACCGGTCTAGCCTGCTCCTCCTCCTCCCCAATGCTCACTGATGACATCACTTCCCTCTTTGGTTGATACGTGAACCCTAAGAGACCCTCCCAACAGGAACGAGCTGTCAGCTTCCTACCTGGTACAGGGCCTTGCGATCGGCTCGGAGGGGCTGATACGATCGGTACCCCTCGAGTGGTCGGGCGCTTACGGACAGGCGGGGACAGTGCGAGTGGCCTAGGACCTCTTAAACCTGTGGGAAGTCTACATGCTAGCATCCCCCCTCAGGCCCCTACTGAGCCTCTTCTCTCTAGCAAGCCTGGCCCGCTTAACAGCAGCTTCTATACCCTTCTTCATCCGGGGGCTCAGCTCAGCAGCATTCTGAGAGGCTCCCAATCCAGAGGAGCCCGAAGATCGCCTACAAAGGAGTATCTTTGAGCTAGAGATGATGACACTACTCTCTTCCGGATGCGATGAACTTAGGATTAGGCGAGGCAAACATGTAATAAAGCAAAGGCCCATCCTATATGATAAGTCAGATTAATGCCCATGAACGGACACCGACCAGAGTCGGGGAGTGGTACAAAGGAAGATGCAATTGGGCAGCGCGATAATTTAATTCCGTCCCTCGAGCATGCGTAGCACTATTTACAGGGTACTTCTCAAACTAGGTCACATGATGCTTACACGGCTGTTCAATTTTGCCTGCTTTCATGCTAAAGGTTGTCGGTTCGATCCAAAGCGCCGGCAGTTAAGCAACTTCAACGAACGCGACGTTAACTGCTTTTCGTGAATGGATTTTCACGGATTTTGCTGTGACCAGTGCGGCGGCGTTCAAAAGATTTGAGAAATAGATTTTTCCGATTGTGTGAAGAGTACAGCGATGCGCGCTGGTGAGCTTGTTTGAATTTTGAAAGTATCTATTTGAATAACCTTCAGCCTAGGATATCCGAAGAAGGATTAGGAGATTACTAGGATAGACATAGAACGAATTCATCTTTGTGAGAATCCTTCAGTTATTGTTTGGACTAAGACGCCGCTTTGTAGACCCTTCCTCGACCATTTTAGTAATCCCTCCTCGATAATCAAGTGACGCAGTTCCTTCAAGCCGTTGGAGATGGAAGTGCGCGATAGCGCTGGGAGAGTGCAAGATTGCAAGATATAGCGAAACTAACCTTGCCCGCCGCCCCTCTGTCTCAGCTCGATAGAGTCATTAAACTATCACGTGTTCTGTATTTGACTATTCTATTATGGCATGGTATGTAATAGTTCATTTGATAGTTACCTAATTCCTGCTTCTAATGAGCTCCGACTCAACTTTCTTCGACAAGTACGCTCCCCTTTTCCAGACTCACGCGACTGGCAAGGTAAACAAGTTCTACTTCGGTCTGCGGCTTTGTGCGCTCAAGGCATCTCCGCTGGTAGGGAGACTACTGACTTGCTTTCAGGAGCCTGAGTACGAGCTTCTCTCTAAGGAGGGCGTTTCCGTTGTTAAGGGGCCCGATGGACTTGACTTCCTCAAGGTAAGGATATCAACCTCTTTTGCCGTCGCTTGTTCTTAATACTTGCCTTATAGTGGAATAGAGTATGTGTTATTCAGGTTGAGCCTGAGGCTATCGCCAAGCTCACCCAGACCTGCATCAAGAATGTCGAGCATTACTTCCGTAGCGCCCATCTCGAGCAAATCCAGAAGATCCTCAAGGATCCCGAGGCCTCCGCTAACGATCGTTTCGTCGCCATGGAGTTGTTGAAGAACGCCTGCATCTCCGCCGGCCTTGTTCTTCCCTCTTGCCAGGATACTGGTACCGCCTGTGTCTACGGTTACAGGGGTGAGCGTGTCCTTACTGGCGGCGTCGATGAGGAAGCCATCACCAAGGGTGTCTATGATGCTTACACTCAGGACAACCTTCGTTACTCCCAGGTTGCTCCTTTGAGCATGTTCGAGGAGAAGAACACTGGTTGCAACTTGCCTGCCCAGATTGAACTTTACGCTGGTCATCCCGGTGATGAACTTGCCTATAAGTTCCATGTTATCGCCAAGGGAGGCGGATCTGCTAATAAGTTCCAGCTCTTCCAGAAGACCAAGGCCTTCCTCAAGGAGAAGGAATTCGAGAGCTTCCTCATGAAGGAGATTGCCCACTTCGGTACCTCTGCCTGCCCTCCCTATCACATCGCCGTTGTTATTGGCGGTCAGTCTGCTGATCAGACCATGAAGACTGTCAAGTTGGCTTCCACCAAGTACTATGATGGTCTCCCGACCAGCGGTGATGAGACCGGTCGTGCCTTCCGTGATCTCTACTGGGAGGAGAGGCTCCTCAAGAACTGTCAGCAGCTCGGTATTGGTGCCCAATTCGGTGGCAAGTACTTCGCTCATGATGTTCGTGTTGTCCGTCTTCCTCGTCACGGTGCTTCTTGCCCCGTCGGTCTTGGTCTAAGTTGCTCCGCCGATCGTCAGTGCCTCGCCAAGATCACTCCCGAGGGTGTCTTCATTGAGAAGCTCGAGAAGAACCCTGCCAAGTACATGCCCGACTTCGGTGGTGACGAGAACAAGGCCGTCAAGATTGACCTCAACTTGCCCCAGAAGGAGGTCCTAGCCACTTTGAGCAAGTACCCAGTTAAGACCCCTGTTTCTCTTACTGGTACCATCATTGTCGCTCGTGATATCGCCCATGCCCGTATGATGGACATGCTCGAGAGCGGTAAGGGTCTTCCCGACTACATTAAGAAGTACCCTGTGTACTACGCCGGCCCCGCCAAGAAGCCTGATGGAAAGGCCTCTGGTTCCTTCGGTCCCACCACTTCCAACCGTATGGACCCCTATGTTGAGCCCTTCCAGGCCAACGGTGGCTCTATGATCATGATCGGTAAGGGTAACCGTAGCGATGTTGTTACCGAGGCTTGCAAGAAGCACGGTGGTTTCTATCTCGGTTCCATTGGTGGTGTTGCCGCCATCCTTGCTGATGAGAGCATCAAGAATGTCGAGTGTCTCGACATGCAGGAGCTCGGTATGGAGGCTGTTTGGAAGATCGATGTTGTTGACTTCCCTGCTTTCATCATTGTTGATGATAAGGGTAACGATTTCTTCAAGATGGGCAACGCCAGCGAGCAGAAGATGACTTTCTCTAACTAATAGGCTTGCACTCACAGAATTAAGTGAGTTACCGGAATTGGTTTAGTTAGTCTTCGTCTGTTGCCTCCGTACAGCTGGCATACTCGACAGAGATTTCCCGGTTGAACTATTCTTTGATTGCTGTAGCCCTCTGCGGCGGGCAATGTGATATATTTACCCATTCATCATCTAGTTGCCAGTAAGGCATTTACTTCATCGTAAAACAACGTTCTAGTACTCTCGATGTACTTTATCGAGTCGTCTCGTGTTCATCATTAGTGGGGGAAGGGCTACCTCAAATCCTAAGCTCAAGTAGACACCGTGACACAGAAGGTAGAGCTCCTCGTCCAGGGCCATTATCATCACCGTTAAGCTCCACGAAGTCAAATACTAGAGCTCAAAGCATACGCCATAACCAAGCCACGACCCAAGCACATGAACAGCACGAGCATCTATACCTCAACATGGAGGATCTACATTGGAGGTTGAGCAGCAAGCTAATAGGAAAAAATAGAAGTGAACATCATAGCGCCTCCTTTTACCTTGGCCGATAATACAGCCACGCTAAGAGCGCAGATAGGGGCGCTATTTTAGCTTCAGAGCGAGATTAGCGGTATTTGCAAAGTTTGCTCCATGCTACTCATAGTATTGCGCTAAGGTTCCTCAGCGGAATCTAGCGCAGCTACGGGCTAGAACCGGCGTCAACGACACAGCGATGTGTCAACGGTTGAGTAGTGTTAGCTGTTTCATGGTGTTCACGTATAAGGGGATCTCCAGCAAGGTTTATTGTCAGTAGTTTCTTGTAAACCACCACCCGCAGGCATGAGTCCTCAAGTTCGATCAGCCTCCTCTTTTACTTTCGACAAGTACAGTCCGCTGTTCCAGGAACACGCCAATGAGAAGGTGAGCGCTCTTCATTTTAGTGTTAATGGAAATTCATTTTAGACCGTCGAGTACGAACTTCTCAGCAAGGAAGGAGTGTCAGTCGCAAAGGGTCCCGATGGATTGGAATTCCTCAAGGTGAGCAAAACGGAGCAACTTTGCGGTTGGCCGTATATGTCGGAGATGCGTTTCGTTATGTGATGGTTCCTTCTTTCAGGTCGAACCTGAGACCATCGCCAAGCTCACCCAGACCTGCATCAAGAATGTCGAGCATTACTTCCGTAGCGCCCATCTCGAGCAAGTCCAGAAGATCCTCAAGGATCCCGAGGCCTCTGCTAACGATCGTTTCGTCGCCATGGAGTTGTTGAAGAACGCCTGCATCTCCGCCGGCCTTGTTCTTCCCTCTTGCCAGGATACTGGTACCGCCTGTGTCTACGGTTACAGGGGTGAGCGTGTCCTTACTGGCGGTGTCGATGAGGAAGCCATCACCAAGGGTGTCTATGATGCTTACACTCAGGACAACCTTCGTTACTCCCAGGTTGCTCCTTTGAGCATGTTCGAGGAGAAGAACACTGGTTGCAACTTGCCTGCCCAGATTGAACTTTACGCTGGTCATCCCGGTGATGAACTTGCCTATAAGTTCCATGTTATCGCCAAGGGAGGCGGATCTGCTAATAAGTTCCAACTCTTCCAGAAGACCAAGGCCTTCCTCAAGGAGAAGGAATTCGAGAGCTTCCTCATGAAGGAGATTGCCCACTTCGGTACCTCTGCCTGCCCTCCCTATCACATCGCCGTTGTTATTGGCGGTCAGTCTGCTGATCAGACCATGAAGACTGTCAAGTTGGCTTCTACCAAGTACTATGATGGTCTCCCGACCAGCGGTGATGAGACCGGTCGTGCCTTCCGTGATCTCTACTGGGAGGAGAGGCTCCTCAAGAACTGTCAGCAGCTCGGTATTGGTGCCCAATTCGGTGGCAAGTACTTCGCTCATGATGTTCGTGTTGTCCGTCTTCCTCGTCACGGTGCTTCTTGCCCCGTCGGTCTTGGTGTTAGTTGTTCCGCCGATCGTCAGTGCCTCGCCAAGATCACTCCCGAGGGTGTCTTCATTGAGAAGCTCGAGAAGAACCCTGCCAAGTACATGCCCGACTTCGGTGATGATGATAACGAGGCCGTCAAGATTGACCTCAACTTGCCCCAGAAGGAGGTCCTAGCCACTTTGAGCAAGTACCCAGTTAAGACTCGTGTTGCTCTCACCGGTACTATTGTGGTGGCCCGTGATATCGCCCATGCCCGTATGATGGAGATGCTCGAGAGCGGTAAGGGTCTCCCCGACTACATTAAGAAGTACCCTGTGTACTACGCCGGCCCCGCCAAGAAACCAGCTGGAAAGCCTTCTGGCGCCTTCGGTCCCACCACTTCCAACCGTATGGACCCCTATGTTGAGCCCTTCCAGGCCAACGGTGGCTCTATGATCATGATCGGTAAGGGTAACCGTAGCGACTCCGTCACTGAATCTTGCAAGAAGCACGGTGGTTTCTATCTCGGTTCCACCGGTGGTGTTGCCGCCCTTCTTGCTGATGAGAGCATCAAGAATGTCGAGTGCATCGATATGGAGGAACTCGGTATGGAGGCTGTCTACAAGATTGACGTTGTTGACTTCCCTGCTTTCATCATTGTTGATGATAAGGGTAACGACTTCTTCAAGATGGGCAACGCCAGCGAGCAGAAGATGACTTTCAGCAAGTAAATGCTGTTGGTAAATCGGGTTGCTGCTAGTATTGTTCAACAACAAGAATGATGCATCATTGCTCATCGTGAGGTGCGAGTGCTTGTCTAGTGCAGTTATATACAATTTATGACATTGCAGTAACGCTTTTTTCAAGTTGTGTCCGTGGGACAGCAATCAGCTGTGGTTTGTGTTACAGATGTAGTTAACGGGAAAAGCATCTCGCCAAGGGAAAATATGCTCACTCTTTACAGTCGGTCGACGCCAACGAGCATAGTCACTTCATACAGCTTGCAAGACATTTCCTGAGAGTGACGTGCAGATGGCTGTCCGCCACCTGAAGCGATTGCTTTTCTATATGGCGCATTTATGGATCTCCTGTACGGACCCCTTTTAATCTCCTGCGAGTGCGTTCTGCCTCCTAAGCCGTCTACGTATAGTGAGCACTGTCCAGTAAGCACCGTTCACGTTGCAAGCCAGTGTCTTTGAAAGGCGACAAATTGACGAACATTCCAGTCAACGTTAGACTTCTTGCAACTCTATTCAGTATTCTACTTCGCCACAGACAGGGGTGAACCCGCCGAGCATTCTACTTCGCCATAGACACGGTAAACCCGCTGGGTTCCAAATCGACCAAGCTTGACCTCCACTATTCAAACGAAACTAAGAATTGATTAGGAAACTCAGTGAACTGAAAGTAGTATAATTCAAGGTATGAGGCACGGCCTTGGATCTTGGACCAGGAAGCCTCCCTTATGGAGACCACTGCTCGGCGTCTGTCCAGTCCTTTCCAACATAAGCTTTCACCCAGGTAGGTTTAGACGTTTCCAAGTCCTTGCGATCAACCAGTAGAGCATCGAGTGACTTATCTAGCTCGTCGCCCATATGCTCCTGAATCCTTTGGCCGATCACAACCAGCTTGTCGACCTTGCTAGCCATCTCTGAGGGGCAGTCCGTCTCAACCAATTGGAATGACTTCTCGACACCCTGCAGTAGATATCTCTTGCCGTCGCCAGAGATGAGCATCCCTTTAACTCGAAAGACTCTATTGTTGTTAACAAAGTCTTGCAGCCATGAACGGAACTTTTCAACGTCCATGGCTACACCTTTTGAAGCTGGATAAGGTCCGCTCACTGCGCAGCTGCATACACCGTCTCTCCATGGCTTATGCTGAGGCACGTCGTTGAGGTCTCCAGGACTTGTATAAGTGCCGCCTTGCGATCGGAGAACCTCCTCCATGGGGATGTCCGAGTGAACGGTTTGCACTATATTGCAAACGGGGTTGATCGACCGAATAGTCTCTTCAATCTGCTTCACAGTCTCCTTGTTTACTAGATCACACTTGTTCACAACAACGAGATCGGCGAACACCAACTGTTGTATGAGCTCAGAACTCCTCGGATCAGTCACCCGTTGGTATTGCTCGGTGAAGTTGGAGGCGTCTACCAGGGTGATAACCTTACGGAGAACGATGCCCTCTGGAGGCTGGGCCACGAGCCCTTGAACAACAGGACCAGGAGTAGCCAGTCCGGTCGTCTCTAGAATAATCTGACACAATGATGAATGGCAGCACCAAGGCGTTTTAACCAGAAGAGATTCACGTAAATGAGCTATGTGTGCGCAACGAGTGCGCTATGTGTGCGCTATGTGACAACTGCCCTCCTACGTACTCCATTGACAGGATCATCCGGAGGAGCTTCGAGAGCTTTCCTGCCGAGTCCCTCGAGCTTCGACATAAGATCATTCCGCAGACTGCAACAAAGGCATCCGCCACCGAGCTCGTAAACGGTGGAGCAATCTCCGCTGCTTCCAGTTGCGTAATCGTCTGGAAGCTCACTGAGGTGAGAGAAAGGCATTCAGACCGTTTGGTAGCGCTAAACCGTTTAGCCTAAACGTTGTGGAGGCCATAAACAGGCACACCATCCTTCGGTGACCATCGACTGATGCTTATGACTAAGCACACTTACCTCACGCTTATACCGCCTATTTCGTTGTTGAGCACGAAGAATCGGCCCTTGTTCTCTCTCAACATACGCGAGACCAACGTGGTCTTGCCAGAACCGAGGAAACCAGTAAGGATCCACAGGGGTGTCGACTTCGGAGCTTTTGCGGACATTATAGGTGAAACAAAATCAACTTATCATCAAAACCAATCAAATCACTGCCGAAGCGGAAGACTCCATGCCGCGCTTATCAGCTCGAAGAAGCTCTGCGCATGCGTGCAACCATCACAATATCACAGGAATCTACTATCATTCAAATGATAACATTCTATGTTATGGGAACGAGATTGAGACAGAGCGGGAGTTGAGTTAATAATACTGGTAACGCAGCATAAAGTAGATAGATCACGGATAGGAATCACATCCGCAGTTTTGCATCATGGTGAAGCATGGCTGATATCGAGGATCGAATTGAGCAGTCTCGCCTTCTGCTCTAAGAGCCAGCTGTTGAATCCCTTCGAGGACTCCTGGTATCGGTCAACTAACTCCTTCTCTGTTACGCTCATTTTATGATGCAAGTCCTCCACCTGAAAGCACGAAATATTGTTGTGAAAGCCGAATGATCGCGCCCTGAACCAGCCGGGGACAGCTTTTGTGTTGAGCTTCGTATGGGGAAAAGAATCTTGTGAAGACTGCCCACTTCGGCACTCACCATCCTCGAGCTTTCATCCTCTTTTCCCGTCCAAGCCGTCTCTTGTGCAGACAAAGCGGCCTTTATATCTGCCTTCTCGGCCCTCATCCTGGACAAGACATATTACGACATCGTCAACTACACGCACCACTCACTTTTTGAGAACCTCAGGGAGATTATCCAGTCCGGTGAAATTCCCTGAGGTAAGGTCCCTCACGTATTTTGCAGGCATCTAATACACATCGATTGCACCCTACCCTCGGTCTTGAGAACTTACCTCCTTCCCAAGGTCGGCGATTTGATTCTGGATATACGACAGCTCTTCCGTGATACTGTCCTGGTCCGAGAGGCGTACAGTCTCGTCCCCGAGCCTTTTCATCTCCTTCATCACGAATGCCTCCAGGCCATCCACGGCTTTGATAGTGGAGTTATCAGTGGCTTGAGTTGATCGAATTCGTGCCTCGAAATCCCTACGGATGATATTCATCGAGAGTATCGCGGATTCCCGATCTTACGCCAATGCGCTGGCCACTCTTTCCTCCATGCCGCGAGCCATGGCCGCATTACGCGATACATTCGATTTATATTGTTCTATCTGGATATGCTCGGTACTGAGCTCGATACTTCTTTGCTTCAATAACTCAAACGCATGCCGCTCAGCATTCGCAAGATATTCCTGCAACCTTGTCACGTTTGGTGCGATCGACTGAAAAGAGTAAGTTCATAAATGAAGGGAACCTTCCTTGGAGAAGTAACGAGGCTGCCACCTGCTATACGGAGCGATCGGCAGCAAATAGGTGACAGCACATTCAGCTCACACAGTAACGGTGACTTACGGAGCTCTCGATCTCTGCCTGAAGCTGTAGCTTGCTCTTGTTCAAGTGGTCTTGAAATTGCCTCCTCACCGTTTCGATATCTTGCTCGGTTTGTGATGCCTTGTCCCCCGCTGTAGCGGCATAACCAGCCATCTGAGCGTGATGCCAACTCTCAATGGCCCAGAGCCTTATATCCCTCGCCTGCTCACCTGCTGCGAAAGCCGCGCAGCCTCCGTGTCTCCCCAGTTGCCGAACGCTTCCCCGCTTGACTTCAGAGTTTCTAGAGTGCCGTTCATGCGTTGAAGTACACCCTTAAGCCATGCAGAATCTGAGTAGTAAGATTTGAAATGTATAAGACTTTCGCTACATTCGACTTACCTCTGTTGCTCTTAGCCTCGACTGTCTCTATTCTGTGGACCTCCTCCCCTTGCAGCTCTACCAGCTTTGCCTTAGACTCGTGTATGTCACTAACGTCAAAGGACTTCATCTGCTGGATTTGTGATGCTATCACAGACTGAACCTGAATGCTAATTAACTCAAGTAAGCGAATATTCATAGCAGCTTACTGCTCGCATCGCAGCCTCCATGCTTCGTAGAAGGCCGTTGGCGAAGGCCTTCAAATCGTCACTATTAGGTCCCTTGACCTGATAACAATAGAAATGGCATGGGGTGCATAACGCCGAGCGTAGGCAGCATTAGGAGTTGCATCATCAGCTAGTGGAATGCCTTACACGTTGAATCTGCTCTTCCATATATTGCTTGAACCCAGCCAGATTCCTCTCCTCCTCCATTTCTCTTCTACTCATATCCGCAGCTACGTCTTGCGACGTGCCTGGGTCTAGCAACTGACAAGGCGATGTGCCGTTTGGTACGAAGGATGACTGTCTTACTCTGCCACTCAGGAGCTTGAGCGGAGCGGTGTCCCAGCCGTATCGTTGCTTAGCCACCATTTCCTCGACTGTTTCCACTTGTCTACTTGCGGCCTCTCCGGACTTTGCCATCTTACCGAGCGCTGTTTCCAATCTGGAAACCTCGCCTCTGCTGGCGCCATCCTCAGAGCTCAGCTGACGCATGCATAAGCAGGTAGATATGTTAGTGGTATCGCTTACCCATGAGTCCAGTCCCTTGGCCACAGCCAGCAAGAGCTGCTCCATCTTATTCTGTGTCCCGGCCACAACGGCACGAGGGTCGATGCCAACATCTTTCGAGGCTGCCTGTTCCGAAGCCAGAACGTTACTCAGCCTTCGCTTAACATCAGACCACTCCATCTGCATCAACAAGCATTAGGCCAAAAGCACCGAGGGCAGAGCCTCACCGTAAGATTGCTTGACTGCTCGAGTAGAAGGTGATGGCCCCTTTTCACTTCCTCGGCTACTAAGGCGAGACCTTTGGCCACGGACCCCAAGAGCATCTGGAAAGAACGGTAGGTTGAGTACAGGATAAACCACTCCTCACCAGGAGATGACCAGAATACATATTAAGCGACGCAGTAGAGTTCGCCACTTCCTCCTTCACAGCTCTCTCTCCGTCGGGGACAATCTGGACGAGGTCATCATCAAGGCTTGATCCCAGGCCGTGCACAGCAGCGTTCATCTCGACCTGATCAGCGACAGTGAACCGACATTCTCAGATATCGGCCGCGAACCTACCCCAAGGAGCTTGAGAGCCTTGTCAGTATCATCACGTAACAGGTCAATGGACTTCACCGCACCATCGTTCCATTGCTTGGCAGCCGCCTCAGCCTGACCTTGATTCTGTCGAATTCCGCGCAGTCTTCTATTAGCCCTTGTGGATTCTAGCAAACCAGAGGTGCTCAGGAGCCACACGCGGAGCCTACCCTCCACAGTCGCCTCAATCCTCTTTCCATCTGCGGCAGCCTTCTCTATTTCATCACCGTATGCCTTCTGCATCTCCCTCTCCAGAGCCGATATCCTGGAAGAGCGACGGTGCAATAATCAACCTCAGCTGCAAAGCCTCACAATTGATTAGTGTTATCAGCCAGCGCCGCCAGCTGTCGGACAAGCTCAGGTAGCGCCGTCCGATTGAACTCGGCCACTTTACCCAATATACCAGCCGCCCCTGAGGTCGCCATCCTCTCAGTGCGCTCCAGACTAGATCGTATGCTGGCCTCAGACTCCTGCACGATCTAAACGACAGCAGCACCAATGCCCATCGGGCCAGTTACAGTCTCACACACCTGCTCCTCGGTTCGCAACTTCTGTAAGGCTTCGATTGCCATCTTGACCGCTAGATTTCTAGCATCCCTCAAGACCCTATCGCTGCTGGCATTCACGCTGCCGGCGTGGCGTTCGTTATCACTGTAGGAGACTTCCGTTATGCTGAGTTTGGAATGTCCGCCAGTAAGAGCTGCTAGTAGCCTTACTTTCTCAAAGCGTCAAGCTTGACCAACTTTTCTTCCTCGGTCGTGTGGAGGTTTTTCTCTAAAAGCCCTACCAAGGCTCTTACTCGATCCTCTCGCATGGCCCCTTGTGAAAGCAGAAGGCTCAGTTCCTTGGAGAACGCTCCGACAGCCTAACAGGGCGCTGTTTGCAAGTGACATAGTTTCCGCCTTACCTCAGCTTCAACAGCCCCTGACAGGCGCTGGAGGGCCGTACGAGTGGCCGCCACCCGAGCATTGTTGGCAGCCAGCTGATCTGGTGCATTTCGAGCCATCCACTCTAGCTCCTGCAGATAGTAAGGATCGTGTCGGACCACCACCAAAGGCATATGAGCGATATTCAAAGTCTTGAAAGCCGACGCTTACGTATTGAAGCAAGATACTCGCTGCAAGCAACAACAGATGAGAAACGTACTTACCTTCTCAGCGTCCCGAGTAGATTTGACCGCCTTCACTAGGGCCTGCCGAACGACCTCCCTCTGGTCCAGCAAATTCCGTTCGAAGCCCTACCGAGCCCCAATAGTGGCTGCTAGTCAGGCTGGGGGAAGTGACTCACCGTAAAAGCCTCTCGTGCGTTGTCGTTCAGCCTGCGAGACTCCTTCCGCAGCGAGAACTCAGACGCGAGCATGGCAGTTGCGAAGGCCCGGAAGATGAGAAATGACTTCGTGTCGAGCTCCTGCTTTTGCATTCCTGTCTGCCTTGCGAGCTCCGCCATCATTCGCCGTGTCTGAAGGGACATCGCCACTAACTCCCCCCATCAACCCGCAATAAGAGCCGTAGTTCAAACATTTGATACCGCAATAACAGTAAGGCAACTCACTTCTGTGTCCAACGCTGCCTCCTGCGGGCCGATGTCGATCCTGTCCCGAGATCTGGCCTCAGCAAGCGCGACGTCGAGCTCAGCTCTGGATTCTTGTTCCAAGCGAGGTAGATAGTTTGTCATGATATCTACGGCTGCGCCTTTCAAGCTAATAAAAATGCTAACAGCACCTTCGACGAAAGCCTGCATTGCTTGGGATCTCGACGATGTCTCGTTTGCTTTTTCCATGGCCTCGGAAATGACAGAGTCAGCAATGTCCTTTATCTGGCCAGCTGTGCTAGCCAACTTATCTAGCGGGGCGTCAGCTAGATTGGTTCTGATACAAAGAGCAACGTGCTTCAGTGTTGCCTGCAGTGCGACAATCACATCTGATGCGCTTTGCCGTCGAGGAGGTGCAGTTGCCCCGTGGTCTTATCTCCGAGTGTTTTGCCGATGTTGTTGAACTTCTCCGCGTACTCGGTCTCAGCCTGAACACCGGTGCGTCTATGGGATCAGCTAGCCACTCAGAGGCCCGACGGAGACCGACTCTGCAAGCTCTCTGCTGCTATGTGTGTGATTACGGAACACCCATTTTTGGTACACAATATTTTCAAAGCCCCTGCGAACGATATTCCGTACTGCTCAGTCGTAGATGTACTTCACACTAGTTCGGAGTATCTCAGTCGAAGATCCTTACATTCGACAGCTGAGCTCGTCCAGATTCTAGCAACTCCGACATGCTGCGGAACACATCTTGGGCCGCCGACCGAGCAGCACGCGCAGACGGATTTTGCGATACAGCCTGACGAGGTAGGAGATGAGACAACACTCGAGAACAGCGGTGGAGCCACCAGTTCATTGGTAAGAGCCCGTATATCTCTCGCTGCTGCAGCTGCTGTGAACTTCAAAGATCCGACCCTAGTCAAACGTTCGCTCACAGCAAGCGTTGCATGTGATGCTACATTGCGTCATCTCCAATGGCCTGGCTGATCTCTGGGAGGCCAGTGAGGAAGCCCGAAACCCGAACTTGCTGAGCCTCGGTCATGATCTTATCGATAGACTGGAGTTGTGATGGTACCCAGGAGGTCATATCTGATAACGAAGGCAACGACGGATACTTCCGATGGCTTAGGCGCCAATTCCTGCACTCACTGTCTGACAGCTCCCTCACTTTAGCGTAACGAGCTGCTTGGCACGCCGCATTGCAGAAGATGTTGGTGTTGTCGCCTTCAGTGAACTTCTCTCTCAGTTCTGACATAAGGAGTACCAATAGGGGGCGAAACGCGATACGTACCTGGAGCTAAAGAAGGTAAGGTAGTTGTAGTCGTAGTCGTAGTCGTAGTCGTAGTCGTAGTCGTAGTCGTAGTCGTAGTGGTAGTCGTAGTCGTAGTCGTAGTCGTGGTGGTCGTTGTGGTCGTAGTGGTTGTAGTGGTTGTAGTAGTTGTAGTGCTCGTTGTCGCTTGCTGGATATCTAAGAAACAGGCGCCTCCCATCATAGTCTGTGGGCCCATCACAGGCTTGGATATTGAAATTGGGTTATCGAGATGACAAGCGTCGGTGGCTGAATGTGGCGCTGGATCGAGCTGTTTGATCAACTTGGCTGAGCCCAGTTAGCTCTATGTCAACTGACTTTCTTGGTTTTTCATTCGAACAGGCGGAGTGACCCACAAACGATGTAGGTTGAACAGATACGGCGAGCTTTATTTTAACATGAGAAAGTCTTTCATTCTGATGTATCAAGCACGCCCGCAATCTAACAGGTGAGATCTTATCCGTAGGCCTCTGACCTACATGTATTAGCATCGCACATAGCTTTCCTTGCATAGTCTAATGACTGTCCAGGAATGAATCCCAATTGTTT
>JAAPAO010000069.1:0-93799 GCA_013115145.1 Perkinsus chesapeaki
GCGTCACCGTCATCACCAGGGACTGCAACCTTAGCTGCGGCATCCCAGAAGCTCTCGCGCAAACGCGCTACTACTTGGAGGGAGAGGCCCTTAGCCTGCTGTAAAACGAAAGCCCGAGCTTCGACGTCAAGCGCTCCGTCACCGGGGACAACCGCCTCTATGACGCGCTGCAGGATAGCCTCTGCCTGAGGAGCCGCCATGCACGATGAAACGTGTGGAACAGGCTAAATCTATATGACAAAGAAACCTCCGAACAACTCTGAGAACCCAATGCTTAGCTTTGGGTATGTAACTCTCAGCATCACTTTACGTGTGGAGGGCTGTCTAGTGAACATTAGTCACTAGCGTGGCACAACTTGTGCGGTGTGGGCCTGGTGCAAAGCTGAGTGATTCAACGAGCTCACGGAGTTGGCGAAACACCAGCCTCGATCAACGGGCGAGGGCACATACAGTGTGCCACATAGTACTTGTCACCAGGGAATACCCGCGGCAACAGACCGACAGTGCCGAAAGTTTCATATCAAGACTCCCCGAACTAAACACTGTCCCATCAAGGAAACAACAGCACAGGTCTTCAATAAGACCACGTACTATTAGTCAACTGATACTACAGAGTTCTTACGGGAAACGCCCGAGCGCGATTCGTGCTTCGACCAAACCGCTTAACATGTTTCAAGCCCGAACTTCGAGCCGTGCACAGCGCCGCTGAACCCAGCTATATGGTTCGCACACGCGCAACGTACACGTTGTATCGGCCAGACGGTAGGGGTGCATAGCAGGGCGCCCTAGCCTGACCCGATCTGGTCTTGAAAAAGACCATCCATCGAGTGAGTGAACCCACAGATGGGTGAACTCGCCGATCCCTACTCGTAGAGCGGGGGTGGTTTGCAGTCCCCTTGGGACGCGCTAACCATTTCGGGAGAGCACATTTGCTCATCACCACGGAATGCCCCGCGGGCGGTCCTTCACGGCCTGTAGCCTGGCGGAACAGGCGGCGAAAATCGGTGGGCCGGCCACCGCGATTGGAGAATTTAAAATTAATCAGGGCATTAAAAAAATCGAGACTCGAGCAACACTGACTAGCCTCAGTGTTCGAGTGTCCCCGTGTCTACAACACGCACGCGTTGCGTCGCACGCGTGCTCAAATTACTCCTCGCGCGTGCTGTGTGATAACCTAGGGAAACCCTGCAGTCGCGTGATTTCCCCTCCAAGAAAACGCTGACTCGTTTTCTCTACGCTAGAAATGACATCGGAGTCTCATACAGGCGCGGGTCTTCACCTCCGAGAATGAGCTGTCCAGTATGATGGTCGCCAGCCGTAAGATACATAGAGAAATCCCGGCTACCGATAAGTTTTTGGGATGATAATTGATCAACGAATGTATCAAATGAACTCCGGGGCTTTCTCTTCAGCCCAAGGCCCAGACCCGCATGGGTTGTGCTGTAGCCAGGAGTGTACTTGTAGGCCGATGTTAAACCGAAAGTGAAAGAGGTAGAGCTGGCGTCGGCTAGTTGTAGTTGCCCAGGCCTTTCGAACATGGTGACGGCCGCACCGTCTTCGAATGGCACTTCCGTAGTCGGCCCCACTTCACATGGCCCAGGGTTACACTCATAGCACCTATAAACCATTTCGTCACATCGTTTTCGCTCAGTAACTTCATACCAATACTTCCAGATAAGGAATGTGTACGAAGATCCAGTATCTACCAGAGCTGATACTTCTTGACCATCAACCTTGAGTTTTGCCACTAGCACATAAGTTTTGTCAGCATCGCTCTGCACTTCCCGTGAAATGGGTAACTTAACCATTTGGGATAGCACACGGTTTGCAAATATAATGACCAGCAAGTTACCAAAAGGATCCATATCTCTGTATGATATTAGATAGTTGTATATCTAACGTTGTTGCTTTCACACTTCACGAGGTGCTTCGCACGCAAACGCAAGTGTGGTGTCTACGTGAGTCACGTAACGTGACCGAGCAGTTTTGTCCCCAGCTTCTTCTATTGGCCGTATCAATTGAAGATGTACCTCCATTCACTCACCTAACTCAACACCTAACATCCGATCCTTATCAGTGGAAGCTTGGTATTTATGATACTCTTTGTTGCAATGTTGTATTCAAATCTAGGGAAGCCATTCAAAATAAACTAGCAAGAACGCTGCAAGTCCCGTGAACAGTAACGGGACGATATAGGAACGAAGTGATACGATTATCTGCAAAATATCTGCCGGACTTTGATCCAAGTAGGGCATGTCCAGGGCCTCGGCAACACCGGCTCGAACGATCTTCGAATCGTACTCGAACGTACAGGATTTGAAGCCATGGCGTGTTTGACATCCAGGGCAATGTCGGATCATATTGCACATTTGATTCTCAAGCATATGGCAGCCTATCATGGCGAAACGCTCAGTTGAGCATGTTGTTGTCTGAACAAGTCCACCATGAGTGTCGAAGATATGAGACACCAAGTCGTTCTCGCTGACGATCGTAACGGACTGGTTATGGGTTGCCTGACATTGAGGAACATTACAGCCCAGATGGGGCCTCAGGCACATAATGTGGATTGTGCATAAGTCAGGAAAAGAGGATGATTGCTCACCTGGAAGTCTTGGCGTCTATCCGGTGCATATCTATAAAGGTGTTTACTAATAGATTGGTACATACCAGGTGGTGAGAATGCCACAACTGGCTTATTAACTAATGCTGCGGCAGCAAGGGCGATACCACCACCAAGAGAGTGACCAGTGAAAACAACTTCACGTTGAGCGAGCCTATCTGCCGAAGCTTCGACGTATTCGATTATCTGTAAGAAACGGGTATTCGAAAGCTCACACAGTTTGAACTACCTTCGTTATCTTATAGTCGGCTCGAGGTATCCCCATAGCTGATAGAATCTCCTGCTCTGCATCCAATACCATAGCAGTTGTACCAGGTGACCAAATCTTAACTGTTGGAAAGACTGTACTGAGGAGGGAGGTAACCACTGGCTCTGTCCACATTCTTATATCTTCATTGTAGTCGCTGGCGCGCAAAACATCAGTTCCTTTTATCGCAATCACAGTTCTATTCTCGTCGACTTGGATCTCAACCCAGAACCTATCATCTCCTTCATCAATCGGGATCACTTCCATGCCTTGTCCTGGAAAGAATGCGTCTATCGCAGCTTGTTGGTCTTCCAGAGTGGTGAAGTACGCAGCCAAAGTCATGAGACCATAGTCTGTAATGTGAAGGCCGCAGAAGTATTGATCGCATATAGCGTAACGGGCAAGGTACTCAGGCTCGGTATCAAGATTGAGAGAACCATCACGGGCGAAGTTTGAACTCATCACAGCATGGTCAACCGTCACTCGATCGTCATTAGGAGACTTGTGAACTGAGATGAAGGGTGTACTGGGATAGAGGCCTCGGTTATCTTGTACGCAAGCGAGGATACCCAGTCCGAGCCGCACTGCTAAGAATAGGAGCAGGAGCCCAAGGAAGACTCGCAAGACCAGCACACACCAGGCTCTCTCGACACCATGGATCCTTCTCTTCGACCGGCCTGTACGAGGTGCAGTGATCAAAGGAATGGATGCTCGCTTAATGAGTTGACGCATGAGATGAGCCCATACAACGAGCCTTGCCCCACCAGCCGAAATCTGAGCTACCTCGCAGAGAATACCAGATACCACGTACGTCAGAGCGGTGGCAACAGCGAATCTGTAAAACTTAACATATCGAAGTGAGATATAGGCATATGTACACCACCATACTAGTACTAATAATGCCGGGTAGACCAAGGTAAGAACAATAAGATCATTTTGAGCATATGTAAATCCCATTTGGGGACTAGCGAATCCTCTAAAGAATAGCAAGAGCATTGGAACAAGGAACATACATTTAAATTGTATAGTATTCTCAAGCCACATAGAATCATCATAAAATGCATCCTTTTGCCAATCTGATAAACTAATCTCTTTAACAACTATATGTGAAACATATAACAATTGTAACATCCATAAGAGTATAAGTATACCATCCATAGTTTGAGGGGATACACCAATTGATACAAGATGTGGTGCAATGAAATTATATATCGAAGTCCTACCAGCAACATCTAATCCAAAAAGTGGATAGAATGTCCATTGTAATAATCGTGTGACGGATATTGGACCGAGAATGCAATAACCAGCCCACATTATCAAAGTTGATTTCCAACTCTTAGCGGCGCCGACACCAGCGGCACGATACCAACGAGGGAATATAAACTGAAATTGTTGTGTCCATTGGAATAGTCCAACTAAGAGGGAGAATCGACACATCCTATTTAAACGACTTGATGCATCTGCCAATCCCTGTAACCAATCTACACGTAGACACCAGACACCGAGTTCACATAGTAGAGGTATGATACTTATTATCGCAGTCGTTACAAGTAGCACCATGATAGTCCCATACAAAAGCATTTTGGCCTGCTTTCTTCTGCGAATTTCTTCCCTCCCCGGCACTGTTGCTCGGCGTGGAGACCTCGGTTGTGTGGGTACACCGGTGAAAACCGGGTTACTCCCAGTAGACCGAGGTGAAGATTCTCCTGTCGTCACAGGAGGCGCCAACAGGTCCCTAAGACTCGGGTACTCGGCGTAGGACTGCCAACCTATATCCCACAGGCTCAGACCGAGGAACCACGAGCAGCGAATAATCGCATAGAACACGTAGCATTTTGTTGTAGACATCAGAAGGTCATACCAGGACAGATCGTTACCAGCAAAGACATAGTTGAACCAGGCAATGAACTGTGACACTATACCGGAGAGAGCGAGGACGACTAGCCCACCGAGCATACCCATAGCCTGTATGAAGACATAGAGCATACCAATAGCAAGGAGGGAATCAGCACGAGGCACCAATCTAGTTAGTAGAGTTGGAATAAATGAGAATGCCACATGAGATATCTTTCCTGTGAGGTAGCAGCACGCAAAAAGGAGACCGCGCCTACGGGAAGTCCGCTTCACCGGCTTGTAGTCGTCTGGATGCCGGTACTGAACGGACATTGTGAACTGAGTCGGAGTTCTCGAGATTCAGCCACTCGATCGGTACGGTAACTCAGTCGAACGCAACAAGGAATCGAATACTGTGCAACCCTCTAAAAGCAATGGTACGTGTATAAAATCAAGGCAACCATTCAAACGATGCCATCAGTACTATAACCAACAGAGCTAGTATCAGACTGGCGATATAATACCGTGAAGACTCTAGAATGTTACGCAAATCCACGGACATAGAACCAACGTAGGGTACATCGAACATTTGTGCAATGTTAGCTACAATAATCTTAGAATCATATTCGAATTGGCAAGAGTCAAAACCGTGCCGACTTCGACTCCCTCGGCAATGTCGAATCAGATTGCATACAGTGTTCTCCAGCATGTGACACCCAACCATAGCGAGGTGCTCAGTGCTGCATGTAATCGTTTGAACCAAACCAGCGTGAGTGTCAAAGATATGTGAGACCACGTCGTTCTCTCCTATTATAGTGACGGACTGGTTGTGGGTGGCCTGAAACAGGAGCCGCGGCATCCAACAGCGTCTTACAAAGTCGAATAATGATAAATTGAAACGTAAAAGTCTATAGTGTAGAAGAAACAGTTGTACTGCAAATATGACGGTAAGTTATTCTGTGACGTTGCTAAGCTCTCCGACATACCTGAAAGGCCTGTCGTCTATCCGGTGCATATCTATAAAGGTGTTTACTAATAGATTGGTACATACCAGGTGGTGAGAATGCAACAACTGGCTTATTAACTAATGCTGCGGCAGCAAGGGCGATACCACCACCAAGAGAGTGACCAGTGAAAACAACTTCACGTTGAGCGAGCCTATCTGCCGAAGCTTCGACGTATTCGATAATCTGAAAGGAGAAAGCCATCGAGACAATATACGACAACTACTTCCTCATGCACTTACTCTGGTGAGCTTATAGTCGGCTCGAGGTATCCCCATAGCTGATAGAATCTCCTGCTCTGCATCCAATACCATAGCAGTTGTACCAGGTGACCAAATCTTAACGGTTGGAAAGACTGTACTGAGCAGGGAGGTAACCACTGGCTCTGTCCACATTCTTATATCTTCATTATAATCGCTGGCCCTCCAGAAGTCGGTGCCTTTGACCGCTATGACCGACAGATTGTCATCCACCTGTATCTCGACCCAAAACTGATCACTGCCGTCGGCCGCGGGGATAACCTTCATTCCTTGCCCAGGAAAGAATGCATCGATAGCTTCCTGCTGGGTCTTCTCTGTGGTGAAGTACGCAGCCAGACTCATCATGCCGTAGTCGGTAACGTGGAGGCCCCAGAACTCCTGGTCGCATACTGCGTAGCGCGCCATCTGAGCCGGTCCGTATCCTAGAGAGTCGTCCCTAGCAAAGCTGGAGCTCATGATAGCATGGTCTACGGTAACAGCAGGGCACGTAGAGCTCTCCTCGAGCTTGATGAAGGGCACACGAGGATAAAGCCGCCGATTCTCCTGGATGGTGGCCAGGACGCCAAAGCCTATCATAACACCCATGAAGAGGCTTACGAGTCCAAGAGACACGCGTATTACCAGAACGCACCAAGAACGTTCCATACCGTGGGTCTGTCTGAGGGAGCCCTTGCAGCTGTTGGGGTGTCGAGCTGTGATCAGGGGAAGCGATGCCCTTTTGATGAGTTGCCGCATTAGATGCGCCCAGACGATAAGCCGTGCCCCGCCGGCCGATATACCCGCTATCTCACAGATGGTGCCAGATATGAAATAGGTGAGGATAGCAGCCAATGCGAACCGGGCAAACTTGACGTGACGCAGTGAGATATAGGCATATGTACACCACCATACTAGTACTAATAATGCCGGATAGACCAAGGTAAGAACAATAAGATCATTTTGAGCATATGTGAATCCCATTTGGGGACTAGCGAATCCTCTAAAGAATAACAAGAGCATCGGAACAAGGAACATACATTTAAATTGTATAGTATTCTCAAGCCACATAGAATCATCATAAAATGCATCCTTTTGCCAATCTGATAAACTAATCTCTTTAACAACTATATGTGAAACATATAACAATTGTAACATCCATAAGAGTATAAGTATACCATCCATAGTTTGAGGGGATACACCAATTGATACAAGATGAGGTACAATGAAATTATATATCGAAGTCCTACCAGCAACATCTAATCCAAAAAGTGGATAGAATGTCCATTGTAATAATCGTATGACGGATATTGGACCGAGAATGCAATAACCAGCCCACATTATCAAAGTTGATTTCCAACTCTTAGCGGCGCCGACACCAGCGGCACGATACCAACGAGGGAATATAAACTGAAATTGTTGTGTCCATTGGAATAGTCCAACTAAGAGGGAGAATCGACACATCCTATTCAAACGACTTGATGCATCTGCCAATCCCTGTAACCAATCCACACGTAGACACCAGATCTTCGTTTCACACAGCAGTGGTATCAAAGCAAAAATGGCAGTCATTACGACCATCACCATAATAGGTCCGTACAGCAGCATCTTGGCCTGTTTGTCTATACGGCGGGCCTTCGCGGCGCCCGGAGCCGAAGCAGCTCTGCGAGGGGACAGTGGAACTGAAGGACCGTCCCTCGCAGATGGGCTACTATCGCGCCGATCGCGCGAGCCTGAGTTGTACATCTGCTCGGGCGGCGCGAGAAGGTCTCTTAGGGTAGGGTACTCGGCGTAGGACTGCCAACCTATTTCCCACAGGCTCAGGCCGAGGAACCACGAGCAGCGAATAACTGCATAGAAGATGTAACAGGTTGTTGTTGATGCAAGGAGATCATACCAGGACACAGAGTTACCAGCAAAGACATAGTTGAACCAGGCGATGAACTGTGACACTATACCGGAGAGAGCGAGGACATCTAGGCCCCAAAGCATACCCATAGCCTGAATGAAGACATACAGCATGCCAATAGCAAGGAGGGAATCAGCACGAGGCACCAATCTAGTTAGTAGAGTTGGAATGAATGAGAATGCCACATGGAATATCTTTCCCGTGAGGTAGCAGCACGCAAAAAGGAGACCACGGGGGCGCTTGGATTCTTTGCCTTTAAGTCCTGTCGATGTCTCAGTCATAGTTCGGAACAAAGGGCCTCGATCACACCACGTAACAGACCACATACTAACGCAACAAGCACTACAGAGAATAAAACAACACTCAATAGCGGCCGCCTCTGCCTCTTCTATGTCGGCTCCGGCTTCGGCTTCTAGAGCCGCCCGAATCACGGCTCGGTGATCTCGAACTGAAACATTGAACGCATGAACTCGATGTACCATAAAGCTGTATTCACCACCTTCCGCGACTACGGGAACGTCCTCGGTCCTGGTCCGCGTATTTGGCGTTGTAGTCCCGGAGAGAGTAGGCAGACAATCTGATAGGGGATGAGTGGAGCACTTGCTTAACGGTGCAATATAGACTGCGGACTGGCATCACGGCATATAGGGCGCCAGACTGACCTATGCCTATCCTTCTTATTTCCGCTTCCCTCGTCAAAGTAGGCTCCATTGAGTTCCCTTCTACACCGAACCGCATCACGGCGCACCGAGTACGATAGGAGGCAAAAGCAGGTACTGGAGGAGGAGGAGGAAGTGTCAGCCCTGCAGTTGGACAACAATACCACAGTAAAGCAAGTGGCAACCTACTTAGCATCTCCATCGGGGTTATCCGACCATTTAGAAACGAGCTGAAGGCTTTCAAGATCACGCCCTGAGGAGTGGAACAATATTTTAGTCAAGCGGCAGGGATGGCACTACGAGCCTCTGGCAGCCTCAGGTGGGGAAAAGGTGCCGAGAAAACGTGAGGATAAGGTTGAAAAATAATAGTAGTGAATAATAGCGAACAGCAACGATGGTGCATAAACATACACCAGTTCGTCTATCTTCCCCATTCAACAGCCTAGAAAGAGAGGTCTACTACGAGCACGAGTGAGCCGGCTTCTGTTCATAGTGGAGCAATCTATTGAGTAGCAGAGAAATCCGCAACAATCAGGCCTCTATCGAACACACGGAGAGTGCCACTCTGTTCACCGCACGAAAAATGCCAAGTTGATGCATTTGGCTCCTCCTTTTACAGCATTTTGGACTCATGGTCGGTAAGGTACGAAGTACGACTATTGAACCCTACCTTGATATTGCTCTCCTATTTTAGTCAATTCCTCCTCTGTGATATCTTTTGGAAAACCAACAATTATAACCTCGAACACCGATCCTTCTCGAGGAATTCTGAAACCAAACATTCCCCCTATGCTGCCGACCCTCCTCCTCCTACCGTCGTCGTTTCCTCTTAGCATCCTTCTCCTGTTGCACCGCCCCCGGGCCCTGAGGTGCTCCAGCTGAGCCTCTAATAACAGCATAGTTAACCTGAAGTCCGCCTATGCCACCGGGTCACTAGGGAGCCCATACCTTCACGCGGGAGCCCAGGATATAGGTGCCGTTGATCTCGTCTTGGGCTCTCGAGGCATCTGACTCTACACCGTACTGAATGAAGGCCATAACCTGCCACAATGATGATGCCTCCCACACACACGGGACGAGGCTTACGTCTCTTGCAGTTGTAATGACACATATATCAGAAACCTGACCGTACTGTGAAAAGATACGCTGCAGCTCGTCTTTAACGTTCTCGACCGAGGTGTTCCTCGGAAGACCTCCGACCCACACTCTAAGGTTGGAAGATTCCTATGAGGTTGATAGGCTACCCCACCTGGTATAGCTCTTCTCCATAGAAGCATCCTGAGCTGCTTTGGTGGTAGGCTTGGCCATGGTGCCCTGTACTGCAACATGCAACGCTTGCTGCCCGTTAACTGATGGTAGCAAGCCCGGTGTTGGATACATAGAAAAGGAGATACCTGTGATGGTCAAGCCTTTATAGCAGCTAGGAACACAAGACCCCTTATTTATTATACGATATAGAGACATGCACAGGACCACAGCTTATGCTCGGTGTGGCTGGTATGGTAGGATATATATAGAGGAAATAGGGGGTGATAAAGGTAAGAAGAAATATCGATAGTGCAGTCCTGCAGAAAGGAACAACTCTTACAGTTGTTAAGTCGATATCGATGAAAACACTTTGTTGAATAATCATCAAAAATGCATATTATACCGCCTCCCTGGGAGTCGAACCTGTGCCCTCCAGATGGGAGAGAACAGCGGCACAGACCCCTGACGCTCCGACCAGATGCCTCTCAAAAACTGGAGCCGAGCCTCGCAGTGAGGGGGAATAGGACAGCGAGGAGACTGGAGTGCCCCGACTAGCCGGCATGCTGGGTACTAAAAAGACAGTTGTGAAATAACATAACAGCGGCATGAACCGACTGCCGAGTCCTCCTCATAGCAAGCTGAGGCCCTACTTTAAGTGTGATGATTGGCATTCGAGTCGGAGTGAGAAACAAGTTCCGAACATGTAGACAACAGAGAGACGGCTATAGAAAAGCACTTCACTGCGGCCAAGTTCTCTCAATAATCACTGCCGGTATATATTATGAGTAGCCCAAACGCATTAGTAATATCATTCGCACTTACCATCATCAGAACGGAGAACAGTTCCCGCCGTTTGCCTAACGGCTGTCGAGCTACTACTGCCACCCGTCGGTGTATCATTGGGCTCCTCCAATCTTGGAAATGAACGTAATGACCACTGTGATGCCGCCCCAACAGTATCGCTCCCTAGCTCTTGAGACCCTCTTAATGGTCGGGATGCTAGTTCACAATCAAAGACAGATAAAGCGGAGCCGATGTACCTTGAAAGGTAGGGATATACAACCCGTCGAATTGATAGCTGTATCAGTATTATTTCGGCGTATTAAGACCACATATATGAGTTTACTAATACTCTGGAGATTAGCAACGCGATTATATAGTCTAACTCAGAGCTACCCTATACTAGAGCAGTACCATCACCACAGCCTATTCATAGAGAAGCATCCCCGAGCGTTCCCAGAAGGAATTCATGCTGCATTTCCTTGTGGTGTGGGATCCTATTCGTTTTGCAATACTGTCTAATCCCCGAAGGGCACTTGAGTACCCCCCAGCCGTCCCTTTACATTACTCTTCATCTGATATCATTCTCCCAGTAGAGCTAAGCACACCTCCTTCCAATGCCTCGGCGGTCCTCGCTTTATTGGCTGGTAATCCTCGCCGTGAACCCCTATGACGGCCTACTACAACCGAGTTGCACAAGGAAGTGCTGACCTTTCCCTCCTCCTCTTTATCACTTTAACCACAGTATCTATGTCCCTCCGACACACATGACACTCCCCCTTCAGCACACGAAGAATGTCCTTCATGCAGTCCAAGCAGATGCCGCTATGACCACACGGCAAGAAGACCTACACCCCGGATCGAACCCCGCCTGGGGCATCTTCCCCAATTACCAGTCTAACATCAGTCTCCTCGAAGCATACGGTACATAGCCCCGGTATCAGCGTCTTAGCTGTACTGACGGGGAATGACTTTCGGCTACTACTACTGTAGCTGTTGCGGTCTCGGGACGTTTTCGAAATCTCCGTCTTCGGAGTGGCTAGCGAGTTGATCGTCTTCATCCTAACAAATCGCTGAAACTGCTAACAGGATCAACGCGGCGGCATGCCTAAAGAAGTTGGTGGTGATCTTCCGGAGCTTAAACAGCTTCCCTTCGCTCTTTTGAATAGCCATTTCAAGCCGCGACGGAGCCTTCTCCGCCTCGCCTGCCACGTCCTCAATAGCCCGTCACTCAACCCTCATTACATTCGTCCATAGTGTCCGCTTCGGACTCGCCGTTACCGACTTCAACATCATCGCCTAGCCCCAACAGGAACTCATTCCCAGCGTTACCGAACATGCATGATCTGATCAACCACTGTGAAGCGCCTTTCAACGAGGGTCGAATTACCGGCACAAAAACACCCTCACCACGCCGCCTTCTTCCTCCGAGTCCCTCGGCACTTCAACTTCGATATTACAGGAATGGCAACGCACTCTCTCTATTAGGCGCTCTCGACCGATATACTATAGCGTGCTCTAGGTCCAACCGTATGAATGGTACTACCTTGTGGACTCTCCAACAGATACATAGGAGCAAAATAATAACAGCTACTATCATTCCTACAGCAGCCAACAACATAGCCAAGTTAACGCTATCATCCTCAGTGGAAGCCGACATAGGGGAAGGGAAAGAAGAACTCCCGGCTACTATTTGTGACGATAACCCCTACTGAACACAAGGCCAGGGTAGGTCGGAAATGGTGATCCATAGTAACGGATGAACTTCAATCCAATAGACGTCAGTGAGGAGCGCTGCTCAGTTATGCGCTCTTTTTGTTCTTCTTAGTTCGCTTGCCGGTGCCCTTTGTTTCCCCTTGCTCCGCCTTAGAGTCTGTGCTACTCTCCTCGGCCTTCCGTTTTACACTGTTCTTAACTGTGGGCTCGGTGGTATTTGCTTTCACAATACGAGCTGCAGCCTCTTTATCCAATACGACATCTCTTTTACGAGCTAAACAGTAGGAACGGTAATAACCCTACGTGTCAACTGCAGAAAGATGCTCGAATATACCAAGAGCCTGCGCTTCCCCCGTTGTACTACTCTTAACGTCCTCTTGCTCAGAAGCCTTCTTAATGCGGGCCATATACGACTTCACTCGATCCTGAGGAAGCGGCAAATACGTTTCAATTGTTCGGCAGATTATTGTACAATCTCATCCTTGATCTTGTGGGTCTTCACGTCGGTCCCTTGGGTCTTGAGGAACATCCAGTAGAGAGAAGCCGTGGTGAAGGCCAACGAAACATTCAATTCGCTCTGTTCCAACGCTAAGAAAGACCGGTATTCTCGTAAGCAAGAGTAAGACTTCTAATACGATAGATTCAATCAATCTAACAATGTTCTTTGGCAAGAAGGCACGGACCGTGAAATTGGTTATTAATAATTTTCTTTGAAAAGACCCTTCCATTGATAACCTTCCCTATTACGGGTCATCTTAGACATCACTTCCTCGTAGTCAGCGTCCATCAGCGGCTTCAGGTGTTCTTCAAGGCCAGATAATTGGGCCTCGAAATGGTCCAGCTTCTTTATAAGGGAATTCCGAACTCCGGACGAAGACGATGACGCGGCCATCAGAAGAGAGCAACTGCTTAAGCTGGATGAATCAAAGGTGATACCGCGTCACTGATACGGAAGGGACCGTTCTGATTAAACGGGAAACATCACTGAATAGTCTTTTCATACGGTTGCGATGACACTTCTGCGTTCAGCACGTTCTAATTTATTAAAAACTTTTTCATGGATGTAGTCCCGGCGGGGGTCGAACCCACGACCTACGGCTCATAAGACCGTCGCTCTAACCACTGAGCTACAGGACCGTTGTACCTCGCGTTCCGTTTATACGCTGTACATTTCGAAGGGTTTCACGCTATCGGTTCATCTCTCACTCGAAAGGTAACTTGTCCCTTACGTCACAAAGTCTCGCCTGATATGATTGCTGCCTTCTCGCATGGTACCTTTATGACCGTGAGGCGCCCCCTCGTATTTAACCCACAGCAGACTACGGTGGGAGTGACCGTATTCTCAGTAATCGATAAGCTTAGTGTTGGATAGCTGCTCCAATATATCTCCACTGCAATTGATGACATTATCTACTACTAGCGGGGATACTCTATGTGAATATCGCACTATCTTTCTGGGCATACTCAACCTCTGTTTTTGGGCAAGAACGGCAGGGATAGCATTTAGTTACGCTCCTCGACTCTAACTGTGTAGACCACCCGTTCATACTCTTCTATTTAATTATACTGTGAAAGCTATATTACTAAATAAAATTCCGGAGCCCCCTAGACTGCTCTGGTGTGGTAGTCCACAAGTGCTCCAGTTAGTTTATTTATATCCGCGATGAGGTTCTTGGATGTTTTCCGGCCCGCTATGCGGCTCCTGCCTGAGATAACCGCTCCCGACAGAAGGATACCGTTTAATGAGAGAGTAGTCTTACAGATCATTCCCTATCGACCCTTTGGATATCGTATGTATTTTAGATGGTATGGACCGCCACCTGCCTGTTCGTCTTTATGGTGTTGGGGGAAATCCGATTGTACGGAATGGAGAAGGGATCAACCAGCGACCCCTTCTACTGGTTACGGACTCTAATGGGAAGCCAGCAGGGCTCTCTCAGAGAGCTAGGTGAGTCAACGGAGCCCTCGACATTGAGAACGGACTCTCCATTTCTTCATAGGCGTTGCTCCTGTTTTAACTGCTGGTATGATAATGCAGTTCCTTTATGGTTCTAGAATGATATCCGCCGATTTAAACAGGAAGGAAGACCGTGCTTTGTTCCAAGGTTGGCTTTCCCCATCACCCTTTCCACCCACCTCACACTTTCAGGTGCCCAGAAGGTTATCGTCGTTCTTGTGGCCTTGGCCCAAGCTTCCCTTCTGGTCATAGCCGGTGCCTTCGGCCCTCTCTCGACCATTGGTAATTTCTCTTGAACCTAGTGTGGCCTATAAAGTGTCCTTTTCAGGTGGTCTCAATGCTATACTTCTCGTAGCCCAGATGGTGACCACAAGTATCGCCATTATGGCCATGGATGAGCTTCTTCAAAAGGGTTATGGTTTCGGGTACTACCAGCCTCTTCGATCTCCACAATCCTCGCTTTGTTCTATTCAGTGCCACTGGCATCAACACCTTCATCGCTATGAGCGTCTGTGAACAGATCCTCTCGAGCGGCTTGTCGTTCAAGACTATTGATGTTGGTCGTGGCCCCGAGAAGGAAGGTAACGTTGCCCTTATAAGTTGCCCAGTGCTATTGGTGCTTTTCAGGTGTTGTTCTTGCCCTATTCCAGCTCACCTTTAGAGATGGAATCAGCGGCTTAAAGGAGGCTATTTTCCGTACTGGTGCCGGTAATGTCATCACTCTTTTGGCTACGGTTCTTATCTTTGCTCTAGTCAACTACTTCCAGGTAGGAGGAGGAAGCTGCTTCCCTTTATTAACAGGGACGCTCCTTATTCAGGTGTTCCGTGTGGAGCTACCAGTTAAGCATGTTAAGGCTAGATCTCATTCTGGTATGTACCCTATCAAGCTTTTTTACACTGGTGGAATGCCCATTATCATCTATGCTGCCTTTATGGCCAACGCGTATCTTCTCTCTCAAATCCTCTATTCACTGTAGGTCCCAGGTTCTATTCCCGCACCTGTCATCTCTACTTTATCATCAGGTTCCCCGAGAATAATATCGTTGGTATAATTGGCCAGTGGGAGTACAGTTCCTTCACTGGCTGTGCTAGACCAGTAGCAACACATCAGTCCGCCCATCCTAATGGACCCATCTTAGGTCGCCGGAATGGCCTACTATTTCTCCCCTCCCCAATCGACCCTATCGATTTTCACGGACCCGGTTAATCTCATTGTCTTCGCCAGCTCTGTTCCCATCTTCTGCGGCATCGCCTCCAAGATGTGGCTGAATGTAATACCCAGGGCTTTTAGTCTAGTCGTTAGTCTGTTATCCCATCTTCCCAATGGTCATGAGTTCTATTCCCACAGGTATCAGGAACCGCTGCCAGGGATATTGCTCGTCAGCTAAAGGACCAGCAAATGACCATGCGCGGCTACAGAGACTCCACTGTTATCTCGGTAAGCTCCTCTCCCCACACTGCATATTATCATTTCCCTCAAGGTTCTCGATAAGTATATCACACCGTGTGCCATTGTTGGTGGCGTGGTTGTCGGCGCAATTGCTGTGACCGGTGAAATCCTCGGGGCCGTCGGAACTGGAGCAGGTAAGAGTTTTCCTCCGACAACTTTTGACTTGTCCTCTCTCTTAGGTATCATCCTGGCGGTTACGACAATCTACCAGAACTTCGAGACCATGTACAAGGAAGGCGGAATTCCGCCCGAGTTGGCCGCGGCTCTTTTCTAAGAGGCGTTGGCAGCAGACACTGTGGTGTTAAGATGATGCTTGGTGGTGTCAGCAGCTCACTGTCATATTTGAACGACATTGTTTCACACAGAGCAACTGTAGAGGTTATCACTGTTGCTGCTATTGTCGAGTGGAAGGGAGGAGTCAGCAACACCACGAGCAGCAAAATAAAAAGAAGAGACTTACCATAAATCGCGGTCTCTACCGACTTGTTGCGTTTAGTTGTTTCAATAGTGACAAGAACACAACAGGCAGGATCGAACATCAGAATAACAGCATGATCAGGGAGCTACTTCACCGACGGAGGAGGCTTCGCTGAAGGGTTCGTCTAAAGCCGACACAATAATCTTACCACCAACCAGCGGGCTTACCGTCCTCGTATATCACTTGCCCCAAAGTGCCAGGACCGAGAGTGCCGCTAATTAATGATATCATCCTAAATATCTTTGGTCCATGCAGGGAATTCAGGGCAATTACCTGGCGCAGCGGTCAACTGTCAATGCCCCCTTGGGCAAGATGAAGTGACGGTATGTATATTGGTCTCGAATCTCTCGGCTTCCCTCATCGTCTCCTCCTTCGCTCTCCTCATCATCATCAACTAGGTCATCCACAACACGCTCAATGACTTCATCATTATCGGTTGGTAGGGAGGACTCTGGCGGTGCTCTGGTCTCGGCCTCGGTCAGTAACACAGCTGAAGGGACTTGGTCTCGACAAGTCTAGTACCCCCTAGGGATACCTTGTTCAGCTTGCTCTTGAGTGATGGCTCCCACAGTAACACATAGACCCCAAAGCTCCTCTGGGACGAGCTGTATGCCAAGAAGGGAAAGAAGGAGGCCTCTCAATGATAGGATACTTGCTGTGCCATCGGAGGAATCTAAAGCTCTGTAACACGTGACCGCGCGCCCTAATATTTACTGCTAGTAGCTGCCTCGTGGGCACTGCGAATGATGTCCAGCTCGGTTGCATCGAAGAGGTCCGGAAGAGGCGTGTTGAGGACTCGGAAGAGCTATACGGCGTATCAAAGGTTGAAGCAAGGATTACTCGGAGCTTACGAAACGATTCGATTTGATCTCGTCCAACTTCCCCTGGACGAGTTCATCAGCTCCTTCAAGTCGGAGAGGCGGTATGTTAACTGATTAGCACGGTGGCCCATATACCACAGTAGATTGCAGCTCCCAAATAAAGAAGGAAATAACAATAGTAAATATAATTTATATCCTTGGGCTAATTCACGGAGGAATAGAAGACAGTGCAAGCAAAAAGGTAACGCAATCTATCAATAAAGCATGTCCTATTAATGTACGGTCGTGGACGGCAATGTAAAAGATCCCTATCAGCTTACGTTCGATATCATCCTCATACGGTGTGACCAATCCCGCCGTACACATATCTTCAGCCCATTCACCATCCATAACCTACCAGACGGCCTCACTATGGACACAGCCTATATATTACCTTTTTCCGTGACCGATAGTAGTACCGTCCAGGGCCCTCCTTCCTATCGTTCAACCACTGCCCTTCGTATCTACGCTAAGCATCTTCCCACCAGCCGTACCGGACACCCTACAAGTCTCCTGTTCTGCCAACAATGAGCGTGCCGGTGCCAGACCGCTTGCCTTGGCGCCACTAAACGTATCGTCTCCATGTCTATTGCCGCTCCGTTCTTACTTGTCCCCGATATATATCACCATTGGCGTAAAACATGGTTCCTTCTCCTTCCCGTCGTCCTTGAATCCAGTTGCCCTGAGGTCAAAAATGCGACACGTGATGGAGGAGGGTGACGCGCTGCACCTGATAGGAGGAACCATCTTCGAAATAGCCAGTTCCGAACCCTTCTCGTTTATCGTTCACCCAGGATCCAGCATACGACCTGTAACAAGCAGATAGAGTCGCTATCGTCTGGTGGTAGGACATGCAAACGATTTTTGGTACGATTTTCTTTTCCCTTTTCCTCCCTTTTTTTTCGTTCCCCCTTTTTCCCTCTCTTTTTCCCCTCCTCTTCCCTCAGTTTTTGCCCAGCTCATCGTCTAGTGGTTAGGACGTCACGTTGTCGCCGTGACAACCCCGGTTCAAATCCGGGTAGCGACTAATGTAATTTGTCTTACTTCCTGACTCCTTTTCCCTTCCTGCATTTCACCCATTGCATTCCTTCACCGTGTCTCATACCTTCCTTCCACTCGCCATCATACCGCGACCCCGCAACCACAGAGCTAACACAACAGCAGCCATTTCCCTCTACAACGCCACTGCCTCCCCAAAGTGGACAACCGCAATGGGCTTTGTTACTCCCTATTGAGATGGTAACTTACCACCTAGTGCCGTAGCCATCCTTTTTGTTATTTTTCCATCCACCAACGTACGACCCTAGTGCTGCGTATCGCATTCGGTCCTCAGCTTTGCACCCTATGGTTTTCGCACCGGACTTATCGATTGACGTCCAGAACCTTCCGGTTGAAAAGTAGGCAACGCTGTTCGAAGTTGTAGGCGTACACAGTCTTGTGTTTAGGTGCGTCTTTCTCTGACAGCTTCCAGTTTTCCCGCCATATCCGTTTGGGCTCTTGCCGCCGTGGTACACCGGCAAACATGCCGTACCTGTTCTTAGGGTCTAAATGCTTTATTAGTCGCTAAGCCTGCCTAATGTCTTCAGCTATGTCTTTGGTAAATATCACTGCTGACATTATTCAGAGAACTAAGTAAGAGTACCCTAACCGCTTCGCCCAATCTCCAAAACGTGAGGTCCTTTTCTCGCTGATTCTTGCTCACTTATCTTATCTTGCAACTCCTCAACGGAAGCGCAACGTCGCTCAAGCCCCTTTTCTGATCGCATTGATGTCGGCAATCTACGTACATCGGCTGCAAGTTGCTGCTGTTGGTGTAGTGTACGGCATAAGTGTTAGTTGGGCTATACTCAACCTTAGGCCGAGGGAGAAAGGTAGTATATGGTAAAGAATGGGGCAGAGATGGGCTAATGGGCTACCTCAGCAATGCGACTGGACACCAGAATGAAACGGAACGCGGCGCCTTATCCCCGTAACGTGTTCAAGAAACGCTACATCCCTCCTGCCTCAACGGTCACTAGGTGAGCTTCAGTGGTAGACGTATGTGGGAATGGTGGCCTCTCAGACGACTTCTGGAAAATTTCGGTTCGTTCTGACCCATGCTGATTTGATACGTTTCCGTGCCTCTCTCGAGTTGCTTTCTTCATAGTGTAGTTGTGATATAGTTTATTCTAATGTAGCTTACCTTTTGCCTGTTTAATTCTCCTTGTATAACTTTAAGGCAGCGCCTTGATCCATGCAGTTTATCCGGTCAGCATCGGACCAGTCAAAGCTAGCTGCAATGCGTCGTATGCGAGAGGATGAGTCAAGGACTGCCATGCTAAAGTGTAAGCCTCTGTGATATACATCAGCGATGCCAGATGCTACTATCAACTCCAACTTCGGAACGTACTGCTGCTTCGGGTCGGCTTAAGGCGTTTTCCTTCACCTTGTGATCCATTTCCCATACCTTGTTGGTGCTCGGAATGTCAGAATAGGCTCGAGAAAGCCTAGGCCGCTTTCTTGTTCCTCCACAAGAGTTTTTGGGAGAAACTTGCTTCCCGTATGGAAATGACGTGGGGGGATATTGTCACCTTGGAGACCCTCTTCAGGTTTGTTTATCGCCGTTGGTATTGTATTTGGTGTATCGATGTTTTTGGGCACCTTCTTGCCTCTCACTGAGGCCTATAGGGCCGATTCAGGTACTATCCTCTCTCAGAACCTCATGTAGATCTTATTAAGGTTCTTTGCAAGGAGGGGATGGATCAGGGGGACTCATCAGCGTTGATGTGAGCCGTGGCGAGCTTTTCGTGCGGTTTGATGAGAGATCTCGTCGATAGTTCCGTTCCATCAGAAAGTTCAACTTTACCGATCAAATAGGAAATAGAAGCAACGTTGTGGAAGGAAATGAGTGGCCCGCACTTGATAGAGTATCCAGTAGTTTATTAGCATTGTTGTTGCTTCAGGCTGGCCAAGTCTAGCCCGACCCCCTACAGTGTACAGTTTCATCACATTAGCAGTATCATTTCACCCTTCTTCGTTGTACATTGCTTCCTGCATATTTGCCTTCACCACCAACTGTTCGGCTCTGTTTTGTTTACGGGTGATGGAGTGTATGTGTCAGGTTTTCATTAAAGCCCCTTATGCTTCATCCGAGTCGCCTCCTCGCAGCGGTAGCCAAAGCCCTTTCCTTTGCCGTCATGGCATTTGCCCTATGGGGCTGTGATCTACCGGACACCGGTACGTGTACTCAAGAGATAGGGCATGACAGATTCATATCAATCAAACGGCAGAATGACGACCCTGATCACGGCCCCTTTGAGCTGGACTCGTTCTCCTGCGGCCAAGGGAAAGCGTAAGCTGGTGGGAGGGGCTCGTGTAGCGGCTGAGAGTCTGTCAGGTTCACTCGAGTTTACCTGACTCGCTCCCATGATTTAATGCAGCTTTTCACACCACCAGAGGCCACTGGGCTCACCACATGCAAAGATATTTTTGAAGCGGCTCTGGCGCACGCTGAAGATGTTCGTCATAGAAAGCAGAAGAAATTCTGGTTTGATGGTACAAAAAAGGTTACATGGGAAGGCGTGTTGAATACGCTATGTATCACTGCTGAGGGCACCGACGATTCCGACGAGCCTACTCCGGGCGGTATAGTGGCCCCTATGGCGCAGGCGGCTCCCGTAGTGGCATCGGCGGCGGTTCCGGTTGGTGTAAGTTACCCGACGCCAAGTGCAGAGGAGCTCGTTAGGAGGATGGAGATGGTACCGATAGTGGGTAATGGTAGTAGCCAACGACGAGTAGTACAAAAGCATCTACGTGCTCAGTGAAGGGTGTGCATGTTAAACATGATAATACTATATGTGGGCCCTTTGGCCTATATGCCCTTTGATGGTTTGGGTTGAAGTAGACAGCTTATATGGTATAGGGCCGAGGGTCTTCTGGAGGATGTCGTCGTTGGAAGGCCGGACCAATCAAATAGTACCATACACATCTCTCGAGTGTAATCGATTGTGCATTGCAGCCCCTAAGAATAGTAAGCATTCTTGTAGCTCCGTGGCGTAGGCCTGTTCGGGTTTAGCTTCCCGAAGCAGTTCACATTTTTCTTATGCAATCAGGGAATAGCCGATCCAATAGCGGAGGAAGTGTCGGTATGGAATTTGTATTTGGATACGAAAGCAGTGTGCCTAAGGTGGTTACTAAGAGGAAGGTGGGATGACAAAGGCTAGGACAGCTGCAATGGTTTGGGTAGTCGGTTGCTGACTTCTGGCTGGGGCCCTCGTCGATGGAACGAGGGGAGGTAAGAGATGAAGGCAGAGGAGGAAGGATGGGATTGCAGTCGATGAAGCTTAATGATAGGATCATAGAACTAGTACTGTTGGGGGCACTTTAAGGAACATTTGAGGCGGATTCTTGATTGGGTTATATTATAAGATGGGTACTACTCAGCGTGAGTCAAAGAGCAGGTTAGCAGTTAAGCCTGTTATTCCCTATTGATAAATTATAGAGTCATCTCCGTCGTATAAAAGGCAGACTCCAGCTTGCTTTCCGGCGTTCGGTTGTCGGCTGCACACAGCCCCAAGACCTTCGAGGGGAGAACAGTTCTATTCAACCTCTCATTTCAGATAGGTCCAGTATCCACCACAATAGTAAGCCTCCACGCCGTATCATCCTGTGCCATGCTGCCAGCCTCCTCTATCCCTTTGGCTGTAGCATGCATACCTATTGTTATCCCCCTCACTATAGAGGTTGATAGGATGGGATTTCCGCTCACGTGAGGAGGCCTAGTTGCTGTATTGGCGGTCATCTCTGGCTTTAGTGACGCTGGCAAATCGGCGGTGAAGGGCCTCCTAATCAGCAGCGTCCTTCAGGGCTCTTTGGGCGTTGTTGAGTTCCTTATGGGTGACCTCGTCACAGGATTTGTCAACACCCTTATGGCGGGGATAGGCATGTGAGAGGGCTTCCATAAATATTAACACAGTAATTACGTTATCCCATTGCGTTTTCCGCCATCTCTTACTCGGACTTGGCTGAACGGCAACCGGCCCCTTCCGATCCTCAATGTGTAGTTGGTAACATGACCACTGTTGGATGGTTTAATATATGTCAGCGGAACTATGAGGCTAATCGTATAGCCTTTAATGCAGACAGACTAGAGCATCGATAATTTTCCTACGGTTTCGCTGTTCAACCTGCTTTCCCGTCTATAGGTACTCTACTCAGCCACAAGGGGTCTCCTGGCTGCCGAGCTACACCATTATTTGCTTTATAAATGGATCAATTCAAGTCAGTCACCTACTCGTGGTCGATGTACTTCACTTTAGTTCCTCGGTCTCATTGAGCGCTTCGCCTACGGCAATGGTCCTATCTTTGCTGGTGCTGCCCCACTAATACTGAACTACCTCCATCTTGCTGCCATACTTCACCCAGTTCTCAATATGGCAAGTGTCTATTATGGATGGCAACTACTGAAGGAGCTAAGGGATAGTTACATAGCCGGGGCCACCTCGGTGAGGGTTACCTTGCTGAGCTTTCCGTTGAGCTCAGGCAGGTCAACAGCGTGAGCCCCGGCCGATTCCAAGGCGAAGGTGCTCGAGGTGATGGTGGCAGTGGCGCTGGAATTTTCGGCGGCCAGAGCGCGACGAACTTTCAAGCATTTTCTGGAGAAGGTGGGCTACTCGGTGGGCGGAGCGTATGGGAGTGGTTCAGGCTTTCGGCTGGGTGATAGCTCACCAGGCAGGGGCATTATTGAGCCTCGGCCGGCCAGTGTTACCGAGCCACAGTTGGGTGAGTTGGCACACGAGGGTTAGAACTAGTCAGATGTCCAGTGATATATTTCATGATGATTTCAATCACAATTGGTACTTTGTGTTGCCGGAAGAGAGTGGCTCCTCGTATACGTACCCGCACACTGTGCGTCGCGCAGGCACTGTTTTGGTCGGGGTGGCAAAGGCGTCGCAGGGCGGCTTGCTCTCTGACGATTTAACGCCCTTGGTTACTGATACAGTTCTATGCACTCGCAGTTTCGGCATCACTGCTAGCCTCCGTACGGGATGCGTGCGCGATGATGATGATGATGATGATGTTGAGGCGTGGGTAGGTAGCCCTCCCTTGATGGGATCCCCTTTGTGTGGAGGGGGTATCATAAGCCACATCTATACATGCGTACCTGTTGAGGGCCCTGCCCTGCAGAGCCTATGCAGCATTCGGGAATAGCTCACTCTTCAGTACACATGGTGGTGGTACTAGCTACTCCATTCAACTGAAGGTAGACCGGAGTAGCGAATTTGATAGCTCCATGGAACTCGGTGACCGAAAGGCTTTTCACCGGCCCTGCGAGCATTCATACAGTCTCGAGGACGAACCGAGGAAGCAAATTGTACTCATCAGTACTTTAATAATGGATCATGCTTAGAACCAATTAATTTTCCCGCCAAATCTTTCTTGGCTGCTCAAAGCTTCGGGGAATAGAACAATCCCTCCATGGATACGGAACAGCCCCGAGCGCGTCACCATGCCCTCGGGCGCAGAGTAGTCTCAATAATGCTAATAGTGCCATGATGTCTGGATAGAGGTCGCGGAGGGTCATGTCTTATACGTGGGTGGCTTCGCGGATAGGGCTTATATACTGTAAGGCTCGCTAAACTCCACTTTGTGGTTTCGCCTACCTGCACGCATGCACATTAGCTTGAACGCGTGCGTTAGTGGTCGTAGGGTCGGCAAATATTACACCAGTTATAATAATGATGACTTACCATCGTATTATTACCCTTTTGTTGGCCATGCTTGTCATTGTAATGGGCGAAGAGGTTATCGCCACAATTGACTGCCTTGGCTTCTGTGACTATGTTACTGGTGGAAGGTGCACCAAGACCAAGCAGACCAGGGTTGGTTGCCGATGCAACATCCAGCCCCAAAGGTGCAGGGATATGTATTACTTGCGGAACGGCTCCCAAACTAGCTCTCTGGACATATGCCTCTCCAACGCTGAAGATCCTAACTGTGATGCCTTTCCCAATGTGCCGGTGTACTGCAACTGCACATAATGTAGGAGATGTCATGCTGGTGGCAAGATGTGGTCTTATATCTACTCAGCTTCCCACATTTACTCCATCGAAGTGGGTATCGATTAGTTGTCTTAAATGAAATGTCAGTCATTCTATTCGAGGAGTTTTTACAGCTTCGTAGCTTCGTTGTGAGTTGCGTTGTAGTATTTGAATAGAGCCAAGGAGGACTAGCATCAGCGCATACTGTAAGGCTAGGTAACGCACTGTGTCGGTTGACTTAGCCCAATTCTCTTATGAATGGTCGGCCCCTTGTGGCCCTTTCGGAAGCCCCCATCTTTTGTCCTTATACTTCTGTTATGTCTTATATACTATAATGTTGCTGAAGGTTCGTCAGGTAATGCCACACAGGGGGTTATGTTGGCAGTTCGTTACTAGTAGGTTATATAGACGGGAGTGGTCGCTCCCTCCAGGACGCAGGAGTCCATCCCTCAACGACGGTCGGGCCCTCAACAACCATGACCACGAGCCCTACTACCTCTTGTGGCGGCAGTGGTGTGCCCTACTCTCAGAGGGGGATACCAAGCCGTGTAAATGAGTTTAAGCAAGTGGCGTGCCCCACAAACGGGGCGTGTTCGATCCCTCTGTTTGTTGATCGTTATACTCAAGCAACTCTGATTGCTGATTCCACCCATCCTTCGCCCGAATACATACCACAAGAACGTCTGAGAGTCCCGTAAGAGATCGGGATGCTCGTAATGTCGGCGGATGTTGTCGATCAGGTCTGGCCCTGGTCAGGAGGCTCACTTTGGGTACTCGGCTTTGCAGGGAGAGAAGAGGGCTCCTATAGACCATAGGAAGACCTTCAATCACGCTCAGTCCTCCATGGTCGTCAAGGTAGTAGTGTTATTGGCCGGTTCGCCATACATACCGCATAGTCTATTGGTAACTGGGCTGAGTACAAATGTGCAGTGGTGATTAGCGCACGCATTCGGGGTAGTAGCTTCCTGTGCCAGCAACAACACAAGGGGGCTACTTCGCTTGACAACGTTCTTCCACGGGAAGTTAATAAGTGCCTTTTTGTTAAATCTCTTAGTCATTCAATCCTCTAGGAAGTTATACGACGAATAATAGTTGATACGAATCGTGGGGTCGGTGATGAAGGATGATGATGGTGGTGCACTAGTTGTTGATCAGGTCTTCACCTTCGCACCGTACTCCTTGTCCGTCGGTACCTATGATCTTTATCTCTTTGAAGCCGATGAGACAGTGGGAGAATACGTTGGTCAGTTGGCAGTGATAGATTTGACCATGTGCCTCAATGAAGGGGACACCCAGACGCTATTCGCCCGTCTAGCCCAGTACAGCAACGATGCCGCCTCTGCTCAAGGTCATCAACCCCACCTCCCCTGCGCATCCATGATCTAACCGTTTCGTATCTGTTCAGATCACGGCGATTTCGTGTATCCTACCACCGATCTGCCTCCCCACCCAGCCCCACCAGCTCCACCAGGCCCTCTGCCGCCTTCTGAAGCGGATCCGTCGACTGCTGGTCCTGCCTCGCCGTCGGAAACTACAACCTATCCTGTCCCGGCGGATGAGCGTCAGAAACATAAATCAAGTAGGACGGGACTCACAAAGTTGAGCGCAGTTTGTGGTTACCTGTTAGATTTGCCCGAAGAAGGGACAGACGATCATTTGGACGAGTCTTCGGAGGAAGAAGGGAATCATCTCGAGCCTGGCGCGATAGCTGGGCTAACGGTCGGACTACTGTTAGCAGCTATTCTAGGGTGTACAGGCTCATGGCTCGCTTTCAAGCTCTGCCGTCGACGCGAAGATGAAGCCAAACATCTAGTAGGTAGCGACGCAGCGGCTGCCGGTGGTGCTGCTGGCAGTAGCAGTATATCCTTCGATGACAACTGTGTTGACCTAGAGTCCATAGATCCCTTGGAGCTACTGGATGTCCCGGCTAATCTTCGCTCCTCCACTGGGGCGCATTCCGTAGTGTTGTATCCAACACCGGACTCTTCAATGCCTTCAACGACGTGCACATCACCGGTGGGCAGACTGGATTACTTGGATGGTGATGGCTCTGATGTTGAGGATCAACTTCGATTAGCTGCCGGACAGCTGCTGGCTGGTGTCTCTATTGAGGATCGTAACCGTAACACGCCGAGCTTGAATCCGACGACTTAGCTGCCCTGTATCTCAAGTCAACTCGTATCGTAATCATTTGGTCATTTGTGTACATGTTAAGATATTTTTGAGGAGCACCATTCTCCTATTACATTTGCTACTTTCTGATATGAATTAGGATATCAGAAAAGGTCTTCGTCGTTGTGTGCTTCTGTTATCGAGGCACCTGTGTTGTGGCCGTTGGCGGCGTTGCTCATCCTTAAATACGAAAGGGAGACGGTCGCTCGTGGCTTCGCCCTAAGCGATTCTGCAAGTCTTGGCGCCTGTCTCTCCCCTATCGTATGCCTGGTTCTTCTGATGCTACCGTGATCACAGCGAAGCTCGCTCGATTATCACTCATTTGCTGCGTTGTGTTGTACAGTACTTCTTCCACCTCCCCTCGGAAAGCCAGCCAAGAATGTCCAATCCTGCAGTGGATGCTGCCTCTGTAGAGGACGCAGCGGAGCTGAGCCAAGAATCACAGGACTGGCTACTGTTAGCAACCTGCTTAGGTAGCCCACAGTCGTCCCTGTGTCAGATAGCTTCCTCTGTACAGTTGCTGTTGGCCTGTGGTGCCTGCCTTGCCTTTGCGGCTCTCTTGGTCGAGGCAGTATCGTATCAGAGGTCTTCTTGATGTGTACCTACTCTAGAATGCATGTCTTCTACATCAGTGTAATACTGATGGGAGCTCGGTGCTAGTTTAGGAGTCGGCTCATTGTCGGTCTCCAGTTCTCTTTATCGATGCATCCATGAAGTGCACAACGCCGTCGGACGAACCCTGTCCCTCAACCTGAGGACATCATCCTGTCCTTTAGTAGAGTTGAGGGCTCGATCGTCATCATCAGCATTTACCCTGCAAGCCCATCGTGCCACATGTCTGTGTCCAGGTTAGTATCTTCAACTTCCTTGTCGTATGTACCGTTATTGGCCTCTTGCCCGGCTGGACATTCAACGACTTCGTCATCACCGTTGCGACAGTAACTGTGTGGGTTCTGGATCGCCTCCAGAAGTTCTTGGTAGCTACTAGCGTTTGGACGATGGGCCCTAGGAGTGCCTGGGCCATATCAGGTATCTTCAGCGATGCTCTTTGGCCTCTGGCTGGTGTGGCGGTTTCGTCAAAGGATACTCATAGCTGCTGGTGTCGACCATGTGACCTTGGTAGAATCTTTCAATCCGTCCCTTACTGAAATGTCTACATCAGGTCAGGTTCTCTTGGTGGGACCTTATAGACCCAGTAGCATCGGCAGCGGGCATCTCGCTCGCCAAACCTTTTGAAGTTGTTGAGTTGCTTGTGTGGAAAGCAAGCAACATGCCGAGCGCCAGCTATCTCAAGCCAAACGATTGTTTCGTGGAAGTCGGTACGTTCATCCCATGTTTCCAGCCTGGCCGTTCGTACAGGTTCATTGCGGGAATAACGAAGTACTGCACGGTCGAGTGCGCAACAATGCGGGATCTTATTGCATCTTCCGCGAGCGTTTCCAGCTCAACATCAGTGTGGACGACTTTGACACTAAACTCACTGTACCGGGAAATCGAACTATGGCGAATTGGGATGTTATAGTAGATACTTCTCCGCGACCAAGACATCCTTACTAACGTGGAGATAGCACGGCTTGAACTCCTGCACCAGGACATCTGCAAGCTACTCGAGGTAGCTTGCACTGACCATGGGTCACTATGGATTTTGCGCGCAGACATCTTCCGGGTGCGATCCGGAGCTTGCGGTCGAGTGGGCCCCGGATGGCTTCTGCGAATTGTCTTTGCATCCGCGCGGCAGTATCTGGCTGCGCCTCCAGAGAATACGAGGCGATTCAGACTTCGACGATGTGAGCACCAACAGATAGCTATGCGCAAGTGCATGAGTGCATGAGCAGGTCGAGTCTCAGTATTACGGTGGCGATGCCCTTGGTTCCCCGAAAGCTGAGGAGTATGAAAAGGGGGACTCCAGTTCGTCAAGTGCTCGGTTGTATTATTAAAGTTGTTCGTTCACCCTCGTTACACTGATACGTAAACATGCCATGGCCCTTTCCAATGTATTATGTTTCCCAAGCTTGGCGTTGCCTTGAAAGAAGCTTCAAGCGGGAAGATACCATCGAAGTCGCCTTGTGAGCAAGCATGCCGCATCTAATAGCACATTCGTCAACTTGATGAGGACTCGCTCTCTTAGCGATACCAACGGGAATCCACGTTTGCGTTCAATTCACAGATTGTTTTTTCTGAGCCTTTTGGTATGGGCGTGCTGTTTTCGACGCTCTTCGGTCGTCTGTTTGGTACGAAGGAGGTGCGGATACTCATCCTGGGCCTTGACAACGCTGGGAAGACAACAATACTATGTATGGTTGTTGCCTCGTTTGATTCACGCTCCGTGCTCAGATCGGCTGCAAGTGGATGACGTGGTGCAGACTATTCCGACCATTGGTTTTAACGTGGAAACTATACAAGTGAAGAACGTGAAGCTGCAAGTATGGGACTTGGGTAAGGTATCGGATAGTCTCTGGTTTCTCGTTGTCATTCCTATCCTTACTATCTGGCCTGTTTCCCTTATGAAGGATTTTCCGACATATCGTAAGAGACTTTTACCGCTCACAGATGAGTGAGTACTTCATCACGAGGCAGCTTGGTGATGGGCGAGTCAATATCCACACTGAAGGTTACCATAAACGGCTTCCAGTGTTTCCGCGCATAAGATATGCTTTGCCACATGTGGCTGAAAGGAGGCTCTTCAATAATTTTATCTCCTTTAGGTGGCCAAAGCAGCATACGACCGTATTGGCGCTGCTACTATCCAAACACTAATGGTATCGTGTATGTTGTGGATTCAGCAGGTAGGTCATTTCGATGTTCCGAGTCTTCCATGCCTTCCCTTATAGACCGGGAACGCATACCAGACGCCCGGCAAGAGCTTACTAATTTACTAGAAGAAGAGGAGCTTAAAGGTGTTGCATTGTTGGTATTTGCCAACAAACAGGATTTGCCCGATGCCATGACCAGCGTTGAAGTCTCAGAAGGGCTGGGGCTTACCAAGATCAGGTGGGTGGCCACTTTGAGCTTGGATATCTTGCTGGAAGGTCTGTTCAGGTCTCGCCAATGGGCGATATACCAAGCTAGCGCGGTCAGAGGAGATGGAATAAAGGAAGGACTTGATTGGTGCGTATAATTGAGAAGCTGACCTTGAACATTATTAAATGCCCTCACCGGGGTTCGAACCCGGGTCTTATCTTTTAACAGCTATGCTAATGTTCAGAAGTCGTGGTATCCGCTTCCTCGTAATATGCTATTTTTTCTCAGGTTGGTCAACGTCATGTCGGCTTCTTGACGCTCTTACTAACTGACACTCTTTGAGAACATTATGAACACTTTTATACAGTCTCTAAGTGCAACCCCTATGTCTCTTGAGTTGTCGCGCGCCACGAAATTCTACGCTAGAGCCAGCGGTTGTTGTTAACCCACGAGTTGAGGACTCATTCGCAGCGGTTGAACATAGACCAATACTCCTTTTGTGAGGGTTCTGTTAGTGCTTACCGTCTGTGGGGCTCATCCCCTCTTTGCGTTGTGGTGACACCACCTTCCTCGCGAGCCTTGTGTCTCCTACCCGCGGCAACTTTCGTCCATCTATGAAATGTCTGTGGGTCTCTTTTCTGGACTGATCTGGCTTTCTAATTTCCCTTGTGGCCTCAACCAAGCCGATGGTGCTTGTAGACTATAGGCACGGTATATATGGTGGAATTAAGGATGGGTCTCTTTCGGGCAGGGGGTATCTATTTTGCTAGAAAAGGCTAAGTGACTGATGACTTTTGTTAGCGTCTATTTTGTTGTACTTAAAGTCCTACCAATGAATTTCCCTGCTGGTAATTTGATGGGGGACTACCGAGCCAACCACTGGAACGATATCTGGATCAAGCCTTTGATCAACGACTCCTCGCTCTACGGCTTCAAGGATCTTACCTATCAAGACGTCACACCGGCTTGGTTGACTAAGATCCTTTATCCTACCGATTTCGACAACTGGAGCGCCGAGAACACCAAGCACACTGTAATGGCATAGGTTTATTAACAATGAAATTGCTCTTTTTTCAGACCCAGATCATGAGGGAGTACTGGTGGGTTTCCTGGGTTGTTGTTGCCTGCTACCTCATCGCCATACCAGTCGGCCAGCGTATCATGAAGAACCGTCCTGCTTTCAACCTTAAGAAGCCGCTTGCCTTATGGAACCTCTTCCTGGCCACTTTCTCCTTTATTGGCGTTACTAGGACCCTTCCTTTGCTACTAGCTGGTACCTGGACTAATGGTCCCCTCTACTTCGTCTGCCGTAACGCTAGTGCCTCGTACGGTACTGGCCCCACGGGTCTTTGGATCAGTCTATTTATGTACAGCAAATACTTTGAGCTGATCGATACAGCTTTCCTGGTATTGAGGAAGAAACATGTTAACTTCCTTCATTGGTTCCATCACGCTACTGTTCTACTTTACTGCTGGCATGCTGGTGCCTATGAGCAACCTACTGGCATTTTCATGGCTACTATGAATTACATGGTACACTCTGTCATGTATTTCTATTACTTCCTTTCTTCCGTTGGCCACAAGCCTAAGTGGGGACTTACCGTTACCATTATGCAAATAGCCCAGATGTTCGCCGGTAAGATCCCATCCCCTTTTACTTGATTTTACCCTTTTTCTATCAGGTATGTTCATCGTAGCAGTCCACTACTATTCAATCTCCCATGTACACAACTGTGACGGTGCTTACGAGGACCTGGTTGCTGCCTTCCTTATGTACGCTCCCTCAGCACTATTACCTCGTATTTGCCTCTATTTTCAGGTATACTGCTTACATGCTACTTTTCGTACAATTCTTCATCGGCCGCTACGTTGCACCAAAGAAGTCTAGCAAGGCTGTTAGTGCTTCAAAGAAGTCCAACTAATTTGAAGTCATCGTTATACGAGCGCATTCCTCTAACTTGCGGAAGGACTACCCGAATACGAGTTGATGTTTTTTCATCGATAATATTATTGCCGATTTGATTGCTACATTATGCCTGGTTATCATATCAAATAGGTTTGTAAATAACATACTTGTGATTAGCTGTTATACGTTCCTACGGCTCAGCAGCGTTGTTGAACCTTGGCACGCCTAACCCTTCTCATCGGACCTTATGATGTTCTTATTACTACTCACCCTGCTGCTGTTATATTCGCTGCTGGTCTTTGAGATTATTAAGTAGCTTGGTTTACTGTCAGACTACTTAGATAATAGCTGTAACGTTGTTGTTAGTATCAGGACTCTATGGTGAGTAATAATAATGCATAATCGTTAAGATGGTAGTTAGCACATCTTCGGCAATAAGAATAACTAGTACTAATTCCCTATACCAAATTATAGTAGTGGTGAAGGCACTTCGCCTAAAGCGCTACGGATACCCGTCTCTTGCAGTGGTGTCTTGTTAAAGAAGTGCTCTCAATGGAAGTGGTATCTTTCGGTATCAGTTAGCCCCGTCTTCACTTTCGTGATACTTCCCTGTTCGACAAATGATCGATCTGCCCCTTGATAATGTTATGGACCGCTCTCCCTCCGTGTGGAACCAAGTCTGGACCCGTCCCGAAATAGAGAATCGTACCGAGTACGGCTTCATCGACCCTATCTACCAAGATGATCTTCCTACCTGGGCGCTCAAGTACATTGGACCAGCTGCGTGGGAGAATTCGCAGACATTACTGGCTAGGATGGTGAGTTTTCCTTTTTGACTGCATTGCTGCTGCTGTTGCTGACGAGTGTTCTTTTCAGCTGGTTGTGATGCGACATTACTGGTGGCTCTCCTACGCCGTGGTTGCCTGTTACCTTATAGCCGTTCCCCTCGGTCAGCGTATGATGAAGAATCGTCCAGCTTTTAATTTAAAGAAGCCCCTTGCGGTATGGAACCTCTTCTTGGCTGTCTTCTCCTTTATCGGTATGTTGCGTACATTGCCCCATCTACTCCATGGTACCTACATTAATGGCCCCTTATACTTTGTATGCCGTAATGTTGGTGGATCATATGGACCTGGGCCCACTGGCGCCTGGGTCGGGCTATTCATTTTCAGCAAATACTTTGAGCTGATCGATACAGCTTTCCTGGTATTGAGGAAGAAGCATGTTAACTTCCTTCATTGGTTCCATCACGCTACTGTTCTGCTTTACTGCTGGCATGCTGGTGCCTATGAGCAACCTACTGGCATTTTTTTCGCCACTATGAATTACATGGTACACTCTGTCATGTATTTCTATTACTTCCTTTCTTCCGTTGGCCACAAGCCTAAGTGGGGACTTACCGTTACCATTATGCAAATCGCCCAGATGTTAATGGGTAAGCAGCGAGGGATCCCCTATTCGTCTCACCTTCTCTTTCAGGTATGTTTGTTGTTGCGATTCATTACTACTCCCTGAAGACTGTCCCACGCTGTGACGGTGCCACAGAAGATCTTCTAGCGGCCTTCCTAATGTAAGCCGTTTCCGTGTCGTTTAGTTGGCTTTTAGCGTTGCTTTCCAGGTACACGGCGTACCTTATCCTTTTTGTACAGTTCTTCATTGGTCGCTATCTGAGCGGCTCCAGGAAGGGCAAATCATCAGCCAGGAAGCCCAAGAAGGAGTAGAAGGATCAGCGGCGTTCAGGTCTCTAAGGCTTTCACGAAGCCTATTTTCCGCTAGCATACCGGCGAAATGCGCCCTATGCTCTCCAGTTTTAACTGCTTTGATGGTCACACCATTATTAGCGGTGATACTAGTGCCAAGATTGCACAGCGGCAGAGTTATATCATAATATCATATCTACCATTATGCACTGCTAATCTGCGTGGTCCCCCTACAGACTGCTAGTCCGGTTGATTTCCTGGGCTAATGATAAGACTGCGTTATAAGGGTTCCACGAACAGCACACAGCAGCAGTGCGTAACTACCTTTTCTACTACCAGTACCATAGAGAGTTACTGTAAAAGCATAGTCATCATCATAAGCAACAGAGCGTCAGTCCATGGAGGACTTGTCCTTTCCCATCGATTAGTCGCATTCTTGAAGCCACACAGTGTGTTGAGTTCATCTCTGGTCAACTGCGGATCGAGAAGGGAGATATTTACCATCAGTTTTTCGACTACACCATGGTGGCAACGTTCTGTCGCATACATGTCGTCAATGTGCACGCGTGCAGCTGCATATCAAAGTCTGGCGTCCGCCCCGTTTTAGATGAGCTTGTTAAGCTAGGAGCGATTGATCTCACCGGAACTGGTGATAAGTGGCTCGATGTGCTCCAGGTAAATGTCTCTGTTGGGGAAGTGCTAATCGTCTTATGACACAGGAGAGAGAACAAAAGGATTTCGAGCTTCAAAAAGAGCTGGGAGAAAAGAACTGGATGGTCAGTCGTGTAGCGTTGGTGTTCCAAAGCCAAGTCCAACGTAGCACTGGAGACCGGGATATCACGCATGTAGTAGTCGGGGAGCTGCTGTCTACATCTTGTGACAACTGTCGATGCTCAGACACTACGATTTGGAAATGAAACGAAATGCCCACTCTGTCATCAGTCAGAGGAGGTATGTCCGGGCACTAAGGTACTAGTTGGTCCAGGTCGGTAGCAGTGGGGTATGCAACTGGGAATAGCCTCCTCCTCCCGCCGGTTACCTTGGAACTGCTGTAATGTAGCGTATTAGGTGCTACCGGTTCCAACTCCCAAGTCGGCAGTCGTGGATTGGTGGATATATTTACACAAAGAGATGGGCAAGCCTGCCACGAAGAATAACAATGCCTTGAGCGCAGGTAATAACGGCGGCGGTAAATAGTGGGGGGGTGCACTACCCCACACCGACGCCGGCATAGTGTCCTGGTTCAGCTAGAGCATAAGGGTTACTCGTTATTTGCCTGAAACGACTCGAGACGGTTCGGCGTCGAATTACTAGCATATGGGCTTTTCAGATGAAGTAGTGCCTGTTTACTCTCCGGAGGGGGACTGCATAGGGGCTGCTGTTCGTTGTGAGATGAGACGGAGAGTTCTATATCATGCGTAAGTCCCCCTGGCGCTCGGATATAGCCATTCATGGTCCCTCCTTTAAATAGGTGCACTTACTTGATTATTCGTAACAAATCTAATGGGAAGTTTTATGTACAACAGAGAACAGATATCAAAGACTACATGCCGGGGAGATGGGTAATGTTTAGCACGAGTTCGGCCAGCACGTTGACTGTACTAGGACCCTGTGCCTGGTGGAACGATGGGAGTCGGCGAGACACCCGAAGAGAACGCTCATAGAGAGTTGAACGAGGAGATGGGTATAAACATGGCGGAAGGCGACTTCAAAAAACTGTTTGATCAAGTGTCACACGAAGGTAGTCCAATCTCGGTTCGGTGTGTCATCGATATCGGGACTTCAGCGCCATTGCGGGTCTTCGGCCATGTCTTCCTATGTGAGACGGACATGCCGGTCGAATCCCTAAAACTGCAGGCTAGCGAGGTGAAACAGTGTAAACTGATGACTAAGGAAGAGGTGCTGCTGCATAGCGTAAAGAATCGTTCCATTCTTCGGATCAGATATTGGCGATGGACAGCGCGGAGGTCGTTCCAGATAGCATGGTGGTTTTCCGCCGTTACTTGCACGAATCATCGTAATTATTATACTTTATTTTGAGTACTGAGTGGTCGTTACTCGTTTCCTTATTTCCGTGTTGCGTTGCACATAGTCAGTAATCACATCAACATCATGCGGATAAGCGCGTCAGTGGAACGTCCAGCCCACTTTATGTGATGAAAACGATTGTGTTTCTGAGTCGCTACTCACACTTGGATCGGGGTTGCCACTGACCGCTGGGCGAAAGCAAGCCTAGTGCTAATGCTTTCGCAGTACTTTAAGCCGCACGTTGAACGAGGAACCCGAGCTTATAATGCAACAATGTGGAGTGTTGATACCTCAAAAACTCAAGCACATGGTTCCTCTTAAGCATGCTCTCACACAATTGTGCTATAGAGACCAAGAAGCGGATTGTCTTTGGCAGTTTGCCGTAGTAAAAGCAACCGTCGTCTCGTGATGTCTGCCGGTGGAGAACTCTGAAAAGGTATCGGTTTTACCCAGTATCGACGAACTTGTACTTCACTTGTGCTTCTTTAGCGAACACCCTGTGTATGTGATTGTTAATAGTTTCCAGTGCAATCTGTATAGTCGACTAAGCAACGCAGCTGGGGCATTCAAAGTTACCATGGGCGCGGGTGTATGATTAAGCAGCTTTTCATCTCTAGTACGTCGATAGGGAGCTCGTGGCTCATCAGCGGCGACATTCAGAACCTTTACGCCACATAATCGGACAAGCCTTAAGTGTGCCCACTTTATTGATCGCAGACTCGGTCTGCTCCTCATCGATCGAGCATCCAGTGAGGTCAATAAACTCTAGCGGCCGAGCTGTCATTGGTTTGCCCTCGGACCCGCTTCTAGTGCACTCTTCATCCATGGATTCGTATGTCTCACAGACAGTCAACTCTTCAGAGGCAAAGCCTTCTGCGGCACACTTAGCTAGCGAAATCGCAGTGGCTGCGGTAAGGCCGGGATTATTTGATAGATTGAGAACTTTCAAAGTGCGCTGAAGCTTCTGCAGTAGCAGACACAAATGCGAGGCGGCTCTGTCAGCCAGCTGATTCCGTGATAAGTCAAGAACCTAACGTCAACGCAAAGATTCCACCGCTCTGAAGTGCAGCTCGAACTTGAAGTTTCCCGGGTGTTATGTTAACTGCTACAGCAGCAAGCTTCTGATCGTCGATATGACAACCTGACATGTCAATCCATAGCAGACCGTTGCAAAGCTCGATTGTTCTATGGACAAGTCCTCTGATTTGCATCTGTGAGGGCAGGTCACCTGTCGGACAACATAAGCTCTTTGTTTACGATATCAGGAGTTATCCTCAAACTCTTCAAGTCATGTACGGCTATGTGAGCGGCTGTCAGATAGCCGATGCCAGCTTGCTGTAGCTGAGGCTAGACTATGCGATGTTGTGGTGAACTGTCGTTACCCCTGGATCAGTATTGGCACGATGCTTCAGCTCCTCGTTAAGAAACGCCTCGAAATCTGCATCGGTCTGCCATGCGAATGGCTTCCCATGCACTTCCACTTCAACTTCAAACCGTCTGCTCAATCGGGATGTATAAATATAACGGATGAGAGCACTAACACGAACTCCTCCACAAACACGGAGCCTTTCCGCGATGGCGTCTGATCCAGTCGTATATGCACTTTGTTCTCCGACAGACACTCCTCTGGTAGACACCAGAACAAAATGGGCCTAAGCCACTCCAGGGCGGCGCGCATCTGCCATATTCTTACTCCTCCAGTTTCTTATGGGAGATGCACAATTCCTTCCACTGTTCATCACCAAACGGCAAACTGGCGACGGCGAGCCTAGCAGCGTTACCCAACTGGTTCGTCATTCATATGGGGAAGGTGCTCACGTGAACAATGAGGCTTCTGCTATGAATGCTCTTCGAATCTCCATCGATGCGCTACTTATATCGGGCCCCCATGGCACTGCGGTAAGTGGCCTGAGGAAGGGTGGCAGGCTAGCTGCTAATAGAGTTCCCACTACTGGCCATTAAGGAAGACCGATGCTTCTCTTAGTTCGGAGTTCACTGCGGCAGACAAATATGGATTATCTCCTATAAACCCCTTAGCAACCTAAGAGGCGCCACACATTAGTTGAAAGCTGCCCCTATACCTCGATAACTCTGGCTTTGCATGCGGAAAGGAGGTTATCAGTGTTTTTGATTGGGTTGGACTTTGGTGGATCTAGATAAGGTGTATGACAATCTGAGCAGACCTATCTAGCAATCATGCGTGCCAGCGCCGGCTACGCTGTAGCTCTTGTGTGAGGTATGTTATGATGTAAATAATGAAGGCAGTGAGCTTCGCTATAACCAGTTTTGTCCACAAGTCGTCAATCTCGATAATAGCCTCCCATTGCCGAAGTATTTTCTCGGCTTGTAACAATGTCGATCGGGCCTGCGCGCAGAATTGACTCTGTCCACTGCGTCACAAGGACCTCATCAGAGCTCATAGCTTCCGAAAAACCACCCACTAGAATCTTCTTTACGCGTCTGAGTTCTCGTATCTGTTGCACAACTGACCAGGTATGCACACATGCAGAACTTTTCCACTTGTGGTGGCCTAGATAGTTTGATAGCTGCTTTTTGCAGGGTACTCCCATCGGTACGCAATGTGTTGCCGGTCGCAGTGTGGTACCTCAACGCGAGACCAAATGACACTTCATAGCATCATCAAAGTGACGGCTGCCACACTCGTCCAGCCTCATCAGTAAGTCCTTTTCTAGCGAGTTCAACAAAGCCGTGAGATGCTCCCTCGAGCCGTTTTGCATTGACGAGCATTTGGGCCTAACTGCGCTTGCGACAATTGCACTCTTGAAGATAATGTGTACCTTGTTGTGAAGCACTCAAGAAGTCTGAGACATTCTTCGCTTTTGTGCACTCGCGAGAAGAATCTGAGCGCCCATCTGAGCTTGTGAGCGGAGGAGTCTTTTTCGGGTTTCATGGGATGATTCGCAAGCTAGTGCTGGCCTCATGGTGTGTACTCTATTGTCGAGTGACGGGACACATTCGAACGCAACATGCGGAAATAGTTCCATCAAGTGGAGCACTGCAAGTTGTCAAGAAATGGTATAGAATTGAATGTTAGATAGTGTAGACTTAATAATGGAGGCGATATCAATAGTAACAGTAAAAACAACTTCAGTCAATAGTGCACGGGTTATACAAGCACACCAGCGGAGGAATCTTCTATAACGAATGTATCATCGATATCCGTGAAGTCACTGTTAAACCGACCTGATCAAAAATACACACACTAATGAGATAACATAAAACATACGTAAGGTCCATAGAAGTTACCTGAACGTGACCTGCCATATAGCGAAGGGCCCGCCTCCGAACCGCTCGGCTGCTTGCTTGCAGAATTTTCAGGACCTGAAGGATGATATAATCGAATAAATCCAAGTAGGAAGTTAGGTACTGTTTGTTCCAGCCTCCATAGCTTCCAAATCAGGGAACTCTTGTATTGGCTGCATCTCAATTGATAATGTTCGTCCACCCACTGCGGATGCTCTTGGAGTCCTATATAAGATAAATTATAAACAAACAATTATAATAATGATACTTCTTTGAAGACGATATGACATCCTGTTTTTGCTCATACCATCTCAAGAATCCAAGCTTCCTCATTATCCGAGGAGTTCGAATATACCTTATAGGAATGAAAGTAAGATAAACATCAAAGCGTTATTCTTCTTGTTGTTACATGTGATAGAGTCCCCATTGCTTTGTGACTATTATAATGGCTACTAATACATCCACTGTATAATGGAAACGTGTTGCTACAATAACAAAATATCTAAAACCAATAACTTTATTATTATTTAAATGTTCATTAATTCCTTACCCAGTAATCGCAGCGATCCACCATAACAGAGGCATAAGCCGCCGGAATATAAAATGAAGGACAGGACCACCACGATGTCTACCCCCAATTTGACCACGACGACTACTTCCGAGTGCAGAGTATCCACGGGCAGCTGTTTAATAATAACAATTAATCAATAAACCCGATAATAGTACATTCATCCACTGCAAGAAAACCATAGCCATATTCCGACCATATTAAAGCCATTAACGTGAAGTTTGCTGCGTGACCTGAAACAGCAGCTCCGAATGGAATAACAACCCGAAGCGGCGCTTCTACCAGAAAACAAGATGTCACCGCAAGTGAACCGGACTCCTAATACGATTTTGGCTGCTTCTAGAAAAACCTGATGAGGTAAGAGTCAGTGTTGGAGGACAGCATTAGCGGCACATTCTCATCTGGACTTGAAACGTTAACGCATAATTGATAAGGAGGTGGGAGCAGAGTGACTATTATAGTGGCACTCCGAAGCAAGAATACAGAGCCCTGGATTGCCAGGAATCGTAGTATCTAAGTCTGATAAACTGACCGTTTTCCCGGTTACAACCTACTACCACTTTCCGCCGTTTAGGATGGAAGAGTACGACCTGAGAAGTAACACAATGCCTGTCCCCAAGGATAACGCTATTACTGGCAGCATCGTACTAACCACGATCGCAACGTTCCAGTAGTCTGCTAGGTGCGGCACTTCTATATGCGGCAGGAAATAGAAGCCCAAATCGGGGAGCAGCTCGGGGGTTCGACCGTGATAGTGCTCGTTCTGGAACTTATCCACATATATCTAAGCCGAGATGGGGGAAGCTACCGCAAGGGTAAGATACCAACCTGTGAGATGCAGTTGACGTAGGCACATGCTGCCATCCATAGACAACCTGCAACCAGCTGCCAACCTAAAAAGGGGAGTTTAACCTCTTAAAGATATTAGTTATTATTGCAGCGGGAAGGATTGGTTTATTACATGCTAATTGTTTCATAGGAAGACAGACAAAGTCAAAGACGGCACTATGACGAGACCTTCTCATTAAAGTGTCGCCACCTCCGCTTATTGGCGGTTGTGATTTGGCTGAACCAACGAGGGCACCCCTGACAATAGTATACCATAACGAACCTCCCCACAGCAGCTACTGAACTCAACAATAAGTATATACCGATATTGATAGCTCTCTCAACTCGACTGTGTGTTCTATCATCCGTCTCGACAGGAAACATCACCAACGAGGAGCAGCCACTTTGGAAGTGGCTTCAATTAAATGACAATAATTATGCAAGATTAGATCATCTGACTCCATGCGTGTGAGAAACCTATCGGATGATTCATTTCTGAATGCTGCACGCTTTGCGGTTAGATTAGGAGCTTCACCAAGTGAGAGCAATGTGACTGTAGTATCAAAGAGCATGTCCTGGGCTCATCCACAAAAAAGAACCTGGTTAGATTACCCAACTATGGCGTTCTTGATGTCGGTAGAGGGGTTGGTACATCCAGGACGACCTCGGTAGGAATGTACAACTGACCAAGTGCAGGCCGGGGAGACCCTTTCTCGACTGACGTTTTCAATCCCCACACGGCCTGGACCACGCCTGGCTATACCACGCTCGTGCCGTATACCTCTAACAGTTGTGTGAGAAGGTTATCTAGTACGCCAGAGGATCGCCGATGGTCGGCGGCGGCTAGGTCAAGGTCAACCTAGACAAGATTTCAACACTAATCAGGAAAGCTGGCCACTTGAGTGACGCCAATACCCCTAAAAGTCCGTCACGAGTTCGACCCGTGCAAGCAATGCATGCCTACTGATCAACGGTATGCGACTGAGGTTCACAATGACAGGGTCCGGTGCCAAATACACACGGTCAAGCCCGAGCCTAAACCTGCTGTGGTTCCCAAGCTAGAAACAGTCCCAATGCGGCAGCAGCTAGCAGACGGTACCACATCGAATATAACACGCCCGCATACAACTATATATACTTCCGTACTTTAAGCTGTGAGCAATGTTGAGTGATGACCCATCCGGCTTACCAATGAGGAGCCGACCTAGGTCCATAAAGTTGGCTTCCCCGTGGCCTACTGTATCCACACGCTTCGGGGGCCCGAGGATGAACGAATCCCAGGAACCTGAGTTGTATTGGGGAGCAAACAGGAGCACGTAAAGAACCTATCGGTATAACAATGTGATACCTGCTTTTAACCCATTGCCCATTCTAACAAGCAATAGGGGCGAGTGAGCAGTGATTGCTGTCAGCACAAATGCGCCATAGACAACTGCAACTCATTCGCGGCACGGGATGGTCTGGAAGCGATGAAGCGAGAAAAGGAACACTTTGTTGAGTTAGCCTGTCGGGTTCAGCATAAACAGCGCCCTCATCACCAGACGCCCCACCGCGGACCCGCGCAATATACAACACTCTAGTGGGTTGCCCGAGGAGACAGAGACAGGCGAGCAGCCAGCTCCACAATAATTGGTAGTTAGTAACCATGCAGCTGCTGACGTCAACTTCTATGCGACCGTGATACAAGTGACCGTCAATTACTGACCACCTTATCTTAGTAGATTATATCCTCCCCACCGGGGCACCGCCAAAAGGCGGTGAATGAATCGATCGTCGCCTCGCGATTCTCGCGTCAAGCGCCTTGTGCCCAGCTCGGGTGCCCCTGATGTCATGCGATCCAGAATGAATGATACTGACCACTGAAATTGAGAGCAACGACAAGACCGACAAAAGGTCTGTTAAAAAAGCCTAGCTCGAGTTGTTCGTAAAACAGGGTAACGCTATGCGTTGAATAAATCGTCAATGTATGGGCGGCTATGAAAGCACTCTGGAGAAAGAATCTTCTATAACGAATGTATCATCGATATCCGTGAAGTCACTGTTAAACCGACCTGATCAAAAATACACACACTAATGAGATAACATAAAACATACGTAAGGTCCATAGAAGTTACCTGAACGTGACCTGCCATATAGCGAAGGGCCCGCCTCCGAACCGCTCGGCTGCTTGCTCGCAGAACTTTCAGGACCTGAAGGATGATATAATCGAATAAATCCAAGTAGGAAGTTAGGTACTGTTTGTTCCAGCCTCCATAGCTTCCAAATCGGGGAACTCTTGTATTGGCTGCATCTCAATTGATAATGTTCGTCCGCCCACTGCGGATGCTCTTGGAGTCCTATATGAGATAAATTATAAACAAACAATTATAATAATAATACTTCTTTGAAGACGATATGACATCCTGTTTTTGCTCATACCATCTCAAGAATCCAAGCTTCCTCATTATCCGAGGAGTTCGAATATACCTTATAGGAATGAAAGTAAGATAAACATCAAAGCGTTATTCTTCTCCTTGTTACATGTGATAGAGTCCCCATTGCTTTGTGACTATTATAATGGCTACTAATACATCCACTGTATAATGGAAACGTGTTGCTACAATAACAAAATATCTAAAACCAATAACTTTATTATTATTTAAATGTTCATTAATTCCTTACCCAGTAATCGCAGCGATCCACCATAACAAAGGCATAAGCCGCCGGAATATAAAATGAAGGACAGGACCACCACGATGTCTACCCCCAATTTGACCACGACGACTACTTCCGAGTGCAGAGTATCCACGGGCAGCTGTTTAATAATAACAATTAACCAATAAACCCAATAATAGTACATTCATCCACTGCAAGAAAACCGTAGCCATATTCCGACCATATCAAAGCCATTAAAGTAAAGTTTGCTGCGTGACCTGAAACGCCAGCTCTAGACGAGTTCATGTAGGGAACTACCAGAAAATATTGTATCCCCGCACGTGAAGCGCAGGCCCGAGATAAGTTTGGCTGCTTCAATGAAAATCTGCTCGGGAGCATTACGGCACCGACCGACTCTCCCTAGTACATTCTCGTCTGGGTTTGTAAGGTTGACACAATGTTTGTTAGGAGGTGGAAGCAGAGTGACTATTATAGTGGCACTCCGAAAAAAGAATACAGAGCCCTGGATTGCCAGGAATCGTAGTATCTAAGAGCAAGTATCCCGATGCTCCTCGACCATGAACACTACCACTTTCAGTCGGTTGGGATGAAACAGTAAAACCTGAAACCACAAGATACTGGCAATTGAGATGAGCCTATTGTTACTGGCAGCAAGGTGAAGACTACGATAACAACATTCCAGTAGTCTGCTAAATGAGGAATCTCAATGTAGGACAGGAAATAGAACCCCAGATCGGTGAGCAACTCGGGCGTTCGATCGTGGTAGCGCTGATCTTGGAATTTGTCGACATATACCTCAAAAATAACGGTGTGGACGCAAGGGTAAGATGCCAACCTGTGAGATGCAGTTGACGTAGGCACATGCTGCCATCCATAGACAACCTGCAACCAGCTGCCAACCTAAAAAGGGGAGTTTAACCTCTTAAAGATATTAGTTATTATTGCAGCGGGAAGGATTGGTTTATTACATGCTAATTGTTTCATAGGAAGACAGACAAAGTCAAAGACGGCACTATGACGAGACCTTCTCATTAAAGTGTCGCCACCTCCGCTCATTGGCGGTTGTGGTTTGGCTAACGATAACATCCCGAGCCCTCCCCCACGCACAACATGGTGTAAGTAGCATTGAGGAAGTCCAAGATATTGCAAGGTGGCAAGATGAGCAGGCGTGCGATAGGCGCTTCGGAATTGTGCATCGTCGTCGTACACGTGTTAAGCATCTTTTCGAACTTCTTGTTCCTCCTCTTTAGTGTCCTCCGTTCCTGTGTATGGCCATCGGCCCTGCCCGCGGCTTATGAGTTATCTGGACTATGACATACAATCCAATCACGTACTGAACGCTGTTTCCTTCGGGTCCCCGAACTGCCCCGGGGGGGATCCGGGTGGTGGTAGTGGAGTAGGGGGAAGTAGTAAACCACAAATAGTCGATGTGTGGGCCGCAAACTTCGACATTGAAGCTGAAGTCATGCGGAATGTAGTGGAGAAGTATCCCTATATAGCGATGGACGTTAGATTGCCTGGGATAGTTGCCCGACCAACAGGTACGTACTGGCGGAGGGGGAATCTTCGAGCGTCTCGAAATTATTAAATATCATCATAAAAATTAACACGGGGACGTGAAGTGCTTAATACTGGTCGTATGTTAGGTCCTTTTGAAAATACTGATGAGTACAACTACCGGTTCATGAAGGCAAATGTTGACCTTGTTAAAATAGTGCAAGTCTGCTTCTCCTTTGCGGACTCCAGAGGCAATTGTGCACCCCATCCACATCTCGGACCAGGGCGTTGCTGTTGGAGACTAAACTTCAAGTTCAACTTGCTATCCGATCTTTATGCCGCTGACCGTGTCGAAGTCCTCGGAAGTTCGGTCGAAGTCGGGGGCGCAGGCCTTGACTTTGCAGCTACGATGCATAAGGGAATCCACCACGAGGTCTTTGGCGAGTTCCTAATGTCCAGCGGCATCGTTTTGTCTGAGGATGTAACTTGGTTGGTCAGTTCGGGAGGTATTGCATTTGGCTCTTTGCTTAAAATTCTAACGGGGAAGCCTTTGCCGGATAGTCACGGGCAATTCAGCGAACTTGTAGCGGAGTATTTTCCGAGGCTCTATGATATCAAACTACTGGGACGCGACACTGCACTGCCGACTACAAGCTATTGCGCCTATGACCTGGGTGATACAGTGCGCACCATCGATGCTTTCTTTGGCAACCTTGATAAACCTGGTGATGAGGACTGCTCGACAAGCTCTAGTAGGACCAGTGGAAGTGTTATTACATCTTCATCGTCAAGTGAAGGCACCAGCCAGCGGTATTCTAAGTCACTGTGGCGTAGCTCCATTTATAGATGTGGTCGTAGTGGTGTGACTATCGAGCATCCGCCAGACTCTCGAGGCTGCGTGGATAACTCTCTTCATTCCCGTAAGAGGCTCGAAGCAGCCCTCCTTCTTATAGCACCATCTGCTAAGAACAGCAACAACCCTAACGGTACCCGGTCTATGCTTAACAATAGTGGTATGGTATTTTCCAATCCCAGCAAGTTCATGGCAGGCCCGCCTCCACCGCCACCTCCGCCGCCACCGCCTCCACCAAGCAAGCGATGTGTGCCTGCCGGGCCTCCGCCGCCGCCTCCTCCGCCTATGCCTCCAGTAGGGTATCGAGGGCCTCCACCGGCGATCCCTCCACCACCTCCGCCGCCAGTACCTCCACCACCTCCGGCATCTTTTGATCATCGTCATCATCATCAGCCTAGCCTTAGTGGGTTTCATGGGCCTACTGGTAAGCTGCTGCGTTACGAGGGACCTCCTCCACCTATTAGAGTTCCATCTTCCCGAGGCGGGCCATAAACAGGAGGACATTTTCAGCGCTGGTTTGTAATGACTGGTTGACTATCATCTTGTACTGCTATTTCAACGTAAGACTGCAGTGGGGTCATCTAGACTTGTTGTTTTATTCGTATTATGCAAGGATGCCGCCCTATTGCCGCTGGTGGTATGACCAAGTCGTTGCAGCGCTATACGGAAGCTGACGGTACTTTATCCCGCCCTATATCGTCATCATCTCTATTCTTCATCTTCTTGTTTGGCTATTTCTGTGATGGAAGAAGTAGTCATTGTACGTTTAATGGCACCTTCATTTGCGAAGTGTCCGCCGTTATTATTATTATCACCATTGTACTATTTACCTGGTTATAGTTATTGTCTGTAATATGCTGAATAATCTTTGATATTGTTTTATTTGCGTAGAAGTTGTTGTTTACATGATTAAGAATGATATTGCATGGTGGTGTTGTCTATACTTTTGCTGGCTACTACTACTGCAACCAACGATAATAACAGCGAGAGCACCATCTTCACGAGGTAGATCGTTCGAATCGTCAGTATCTATATCATTGCTCATCAACATCATCATCACTGTGGAGGCGAAAGCCAAAGGTATTATTTTCACCAGCCTACTAGTGATAGTCTGTGGTATCCTTTTGCCTTTGGGATGTTATTGCCAGTCCAAATCGGCTAGGTTTGGAGTACGAATTTCATCCCCGTTTATGTACGTCATTAAATCGAGGCCATTATTAACCGCCACTACTGCTGTTGTGAATTGTTTACTTTACGCCGCCACCAACCCGTCACAATTTACGGGGCTGATTGCCTCCGGACTATTACCGTCACTACTTTTCCTGTAACATCATCATCATCATCTAGTTGCTGTTCCAATGGCAGACTTTATTTTTAGTGGTGCTCCGCGTTATGGTGGTTGCTGCAGCTACCACCGCTCCTACTGCCGTAGTCCGCATTGTATACTGCACCTTGAACCATTGATGTGATTCGTAGATCATCATCATACTCTATGTTTCACAAAGCTATACTATTATTGCTGTTATACCAGCATTGGTGGTGTGGCTTGGTTTACTCGCTCTATTTGACTCGTTCGTCTCGGTTGTTGTGGTGATCATTATGCTGTTAAAAGACGTCATGTGAGAAGGGTTTGCCTGATCCCCGCGCTGATTCGATTCCTGTCTTATTGAACGTGTATATGAGTAGTAGTCTTCATCGGCGTAACCTTATCAGTTGGGGATGGTATCTCTGGCTGGTATCGTTATAGCTATTAGTGAGGGTACATTGAGCACTTACCTCATTCGAATAGATAACCTGATAAAACCTACGTTAGAATGTTATTTGAGTTGCGTTGTATAGTTGCCGAGAGGGAAAACAAGTAAAATAAATCACCTTCCCGAGGAACCAACCCGCTAATGGAGCTTCACGCGGACAGTACTTGTTAATTCATTCTAAAATGTAATCAGAGTAAGCAGCGGTGACTGTATTTGCTTTGTTTGACGGGGTGCATGCCTACTGGCTGTAACACAACACAATCCCTATCGAAGCCAGCACTGCCATGGTTTGCACATGATAGCCATTAAGCAATGGACAGCAGTAGAGCTGTACCTCGTTTAGTCCAGAATGATGCATCTCGCTCACCCGAGACTAGGTCCACCCATATCATAAAACTGGGCCTCTCTCTGGTCCCTGTCCGTATGGGGTACAGGTACAATGGGCATTGGTACATCTTCGGTAGGCTGGGTTCGGTCGTCTTTTTCTTAGCGACTGGTTTGAAGTGAACTATGGGAACCGGTGAATACAACTCCATAGGCTCGGGCTCAGTCAGGTGGTTGTGTTGAATGTCCCATGATGCACCTTCCAGAATCATCTTCGATACATATGCTCCTTCTTTCGGCGCAGCTGTAATGGTTGCCTCGTCATGGGTCTGAAAGGCAGCACTACGGAAGGATTTGACCCCGAAGCTCACCTGCATAACAATGAAGTCGAAAGAAAGCGTATCCACGCTAACCATGCTCTTCCTCGCCGATTGCTGCAGTACGGCTGTGAGGAACCCAGTGGGGTACGTGAGTCCTCCAAGCCAGAACACTTTGGGCGTTTCGTACAGCCCCCATCGAGATAGCTGATCAATACGCGAGATGAGATCAACAATCCATGAGCTTAAGGGCTTCAGAGACGGGTAGGCGCTATGCCACACGTTGGGGACCTGAAGCCGCCGGAGGTCTCCCTGATTAATGAAATGGAGGTCACCTTGCCGTCAGAAAGCGACTGCATAACTGCTTCCTGTTCCTCTGATATCACCACGAAACCAGCGATACCCTTCTTCAGTTCATGGATCGACACACGGACTTTCCTCAGCAACATATTATATCTTAACATTCACCCTCGTCCCAGTGCGGAACTTCCAGTCACTCACCGCTCAATCTCCTGCAGGAGGACGATCTTCAGTGGGCTGACATCACCATCATTGCGACTGCTGATGTCCGCATAGTCCATATCCTCGGGTAGCTTCTCCAGTAAGTTGTCGCAGACTCTCATGACCATATCATCCTTGGAGCTGCCGCCGCTTCCCGAGGCTCCCTCGCCTAAATAAAATACTAATGCACTGCCAACCAACCCACATGTACTTTGTGCTGCCTGAGATGCTTCGCTCGCTGGCTGTATAGAAATGACAGTAGCCAACAACTGAAACAATACCATATTTCCAGGCAGTTACTTCTTCACCCTACTGCTTGAGCGTCAGCCAAGGCCGAGCTAATCTCAGCATTCACATGCTGACCAAAGGCTTCCGGCGGCTCGTTAAGAGGAAGCTCCCTCACGTACATGCGGTATCTGCCAACCACGACAAATGCTCATCAATTTATGCGAGTTGCTTACCCATCGAGTGTAGTCTCTTCAGGTATATGGTAGGTTGGCAGAGACGATAACGGGAACTTCGGCATGGTGATGGCTTCCGGGCAGAAGAACTCATCCACATAGGCCCGGAGCAGCTTGTTATCGGGATGCTCCGTCACCCTGCCACCGTAGTTGGCATCAGCTATAAGGTATCGAATAGCTTCCCATGGGATTTCATTCGGATACTCCTCCAAGTACATAGCCAATATATTCTCGCAAATGTCAAAGTCGGAATCATTGAAGTCATAAGGAACATTCCAGCCCAGGTTCTTAAACTTCTTTCGCTCCAATAATATAGCGTGGAACCACACCAAGGAGAAAAGAAGTTTACGGTACTCACCGGCTTGAGTACACCGAGTGAACTGGTCCTCCGATAAGTTGATGAGAAGCCGAGCCATGTTGGCTTTCAACCCTCTCGGAGGCTCAGTCGTCATCTTCATGCATTTCTGCAGCAGTGCGATGGGGAACCTCGGGGTCGGGTCGGAGGACAGCCACAGTCGGAACTGCGCGTGGGGTGTCTTCTCCTCCAGCTCATGGACGACAAGCTTTTCGAGAGCAGGCAGCCAGGAAACAGACAAATGACAGTTGGCAAGGAACACCCAAAAGCCCGCCTCAACACCATGGCGCAACATTGCCTCGGCTTTTGGTGCCTGACCCTGGCCAAGGGATATCGTCTTCCACTCGGTGCCTCTGCTAACAGCCAGGCCTCGAAGCAGAGGGGTGGGGTCCATTCCCGGGCTTAAGACGAACACTAGAGGTATTCTGGCGTCGCTCTCGTCATAGATCGCCTCGAGATCGAAGTTCGGTGGCTCCACAAATTTAGGGCCCATCTTTGCCGAGACAAACGTCCCGACTGCGGGAAGCACTCGGTCAGCTCTCAAGGCGCGGACCACCAGCAATTTCTGCAGTGGATCTAGCCGAGACTCCCACTCGCCCGGCAATGGCTCCCGCTCCGGCTCGGAAGCCATGAACCTGCTCTGATCGGTGAGGTAAGCCCCGCATAGGAAAACACTAACCATCGCTTCCACTCCCTCAGACCTTGCTCAATCGACGTTTGGAAGCCCTTGAAGGCGTCCGGGGAAGTCCGGTCCAGAGATGTGACGTTATCCCAGGTAACAGGGCTGATCCAGTCGGGCGCTGGGTTCACGGCCTGGCAACCGGCCGAATCGGCGCGCAGCAAGAACGCCTCCCTACCTGTGTTGCCCTGTCTAATGTCTGGGCTCCGCGGAGGAAGAGGTTGAATTCATTGAGCGCCAGTGCATTCTTGCTGGCGAGAATTCGAGTAGTTATGTGGAGCGACAGAAGCAGCTTGTGCCTCTCGAACAAAGCTCGAGAGGCGAATCGATACACGGCCAAGGTGTGGAAGTCATTCAAGACCTACAACCCTTCAGCCGCTCAGCGGAAACCAAATCCAATACAAATCACCTCGACGCGCTCCTCCACACCAGATACCATCGGATTCTGCTCTGCTGATTTCTCTATACTAGACTGGAAAAGCTTTATATAAGGCTCCAAGGCAAACTACGCAAACGCAGGTATGACTAGGAGAGACAGTCGACAAGGGCCTTACCTGGTACATCGGGTCAACGGTAACAAGGTCATTGAGAACGAAGAACAGTGTGGCTGCACGATCGCCACTGGCTTTGTAGTTCTCTCGAGCCGCATCAATTCTTATCATAGTCTTCTCTGCATCCTCCACCTATAAGAATCCACATTGTTGCTAAGTGAAACCGAACACACACACCTGTTCCGTGACTGCCTCACTGATGGTCTTCGATTCGTTAAGAGTGTTAACCAGATTTAGGTCATCAAGAAGCGATCCTTTACTCTCTGACAAAAGCCGTAGAATTTCGTTCTCCAGTTCCGCCAGACGATTTTTGCCCTTCGACACCTAAACAACCAGCAGACCGTAGCTATCGCAAGTCAGCCCTCGGGGATCTTCGGTACCTGTACGACCAGGTCACTCTTCTGCTGCTCCATCTGAGGCTCTTCTTTCTTAACCACGACCCCAAGCAGTTGGCTGGACAGGCCTTCCTCAACCACCACAAAATTAACAATAGTGGTTTTGGTCGAGACCTCTGGAGTGTAGTGCGGATTGCCTAGCTTAGTTGTTAAATAGAACTTGAAGTCGGGATTGTAGAAGAGGTTGGATTCGCCGATCTGAATGCTCAGGCTTCCTCCAGTGTTCACGATGTTCTTGGCCAAAACCGGCTCCAGCGAAGGATCGAGCTCCTCGCCGACATTCTCCATCAGACATGGTTTGCCATACTCTATCGCTCTCTCGATTGTCCGCATGAAGTTGGGCGTGTTCGGGTCGAATATACGCAAGTCATTCTTGCTCTCCATGTCCCTTATCCATCGATTCGCCTGATTCTGTGGATCCACCATCAGTGGCCAGCGCCGAGAGCGTGTCACCAGTATGCCGTTCTCAGTGGAGAAGCCATCCGTTGGCAATCCCTGCCAGAGCGCTTTTGAAGCGGAAGAGCCACGTTACTCAAGGCCAACCTGGAGATTCCAAATCCGCACCTCGGCAGGATCGGCCATGAAGTCTTGAAAGTCGAACTCATCCGAAAACGGTATTCCCAGCTCCTGGACCATTGGCATCCATTTATCCTGGACCAAAGCGTCCCTCATCGCCGAGCCAAAGGGACCGGCATAACTCTGGAACGCTGCAGCCACCTGTGAGTCAGAGGTCTGCGCAACAGTGATGAGGACGACACTAACTAAGCAATCTCCAACAAGATGGCCGATTTGCTCATCATAGTCTTCGAGACTTAGCTCCCATCTATCCTTCTCACCAGCTAACCCTGATACCAGTTTCTCTGCTCGTTCCAGCTTAGTCTTCAAATCTTCAGCCTAACCGACATACGTTTGAAGGACGCGTAGCGCGTGAGTGCCGGCAAAACGATACAGATAGTCTAATCGCTCCGTATACATTTACCACTACAGAATCAGAAGTCTACCTGGTTCGTGAGCGTCTCCTTGGCATCATTGCTTTCATCAAATTGGCTCTTCAAGGTTGCCAAAGTGTCCTGCACCTGCTGCAGTTTCTCCATGGCCTCAGCCAACTGCTTCTGTTTGGCGTGTAGTGTCTCAGCCGCCCGTCTCAACTTCAGTCGCTTCGGCTCGACCTCTCTAAACACCTCCGCATACACCTATTACCACCTTCCGCGCCTGTCCAGCCAGCATGCCAGCCTCACCTTCATGGCGTGTACCCATTGACAAAGAGCTCCAGCGGCAACACTAACCTTTCCCACTGCAGTAGGTGTGAAGCTCGGATCCTTAGTGAACCTACCCGAATAACTATCCCACACTGAACAGCAGTATTTGTACTTTTCTATTTTCTTCACAGTGGTATTGGATATATTATCCTTATCAAACGTTTTGATTCTGTGAAGGAAGTTAACATCGTTAAGCTCCAGCTTAGCCTGGGCCCATGTCGCCGGCTTCTCCATAACCGTCATCACAGCACACATCGTCTTCATCACCAGCTCCGGTGGCTTAGCGTACACCTACGTCGACCACCACCGCGACCGTTTGCACTGCCTCTTGAACAATTAAGAATCATCACCTTAACCTCCGCAATGGCCTTCTTATCCAACTTGTTAAGAGCATCCTCCGAAGCCTGCAGCGCTGGCATTGCCTTATCTAGGTCTGCTTGAGCATCAGCGGCTAGAATCTACATAGTAAGCTGTGAACAGTAGCTGTAAAACGGGTACGTCACCAGCTCCGTTGCTCACCCCCTCCCCTACATAGTACCTCAGTCTCCTTTGTTTCCGCCTGTATCCTCACTTCATCAGCTCTCACAGTTTTCTCCTGCTCAGCCGCATTAGCTCGCTTCTCCACAATGACAACCATCAGCTCCTGGCATTCCTTCTGCTTCTTCGATACAATTTCCTGTACATCCAGTTTCATTCGCCATCAGTCCGCAGCTGCCCTACCTGATTCTTCTCCAGCACCACGCTCATCTCCTCCACTTGCGTCCTCGCCTCCATAAGCTTCGACAGACCATTGCGGAGTTTATCCGCCGACCCTCCAATAGACTCGCCCTTCTCTCGCAGCGCTGTCACATAGCCTTGCACCTGACCAAACACCTCACCCCATCCAGGCCGACACTCCAGCACCAGTTCCAGATAGTTCGTTGGTGTGACGTAATTGTGTCGCTTTTGTGTCTCAAGCATTATGTGACTGTACTCTACCACCGCCGTGTGAGCCGAACCGAACACCGACGAAACACTGGCCACGTGCTCTTGAGGTAACCCTGATCGGAAATGCCCACCCAGACCGTACGCGGCTCTACCTTGAGCTCCTGATAGGAACTTCATCGCCACCTCGGTCAGAGCTTCACTCGGCCACGAGAGGAACCAATCAATTGTCGAACAGTTGACCAGTGAAGGATACCTGCGTGAACATTGGGGAAGTTAAGCCTGGCAGTTTCCCTTACATTCTGCAATAGTTCCTAAATCCATCTCCAATAGGGCTTGCGCAGAACACCACATGCAAGTTCTCACGGATCCTCGAGAGGAAGAAATCATAAATAGCCTCCGGACCAAATGGCACTCCAGCTTCCTTAGCAGGCTTCTCAAGAGCAGTGCGAACCTAGCAGTAACTCAGTAGTACAAACCTAATGGTGTTCCCATTCACCTGATTGAGCTCATCGCTGGCATAAAGATTCGGGACTTCTCCACTGGATAGGATATTCGAGACATCCTCCAAAAAGCTCTCCTCGCAGATCTCAGTATCGCTGAACAGGAACGTCACATTCTGCGAATTCACCCCGGCTATCTCATAGATTGCTTTGATGTCATCTCGGAACCTGAAAGCGGCGGCCTTACCCTCCTACAGTCTGTTCCTTGTACTTCTGGTGATTGTAGTTTTTATTGATCTCTATCTGGAAGCACTTGTACTCAGCGATATAAGAAGCCAGTCGTGTTTGGCAATGTCGGCCGCTACCGCCTACCCCCACCAAAAGGGCGTTACCACGCGGCATCCTTATCACTCTGACAACAACAACAACAACTATACAACTGGGCCGAGCTGAGTAAGCCTTCTCTACACATTTCCAGGTCAAGTTGATTATTTTCCCGGATTTTCCATAGTTACCACTTTTGAACCAATTCCGCAGGCTTCACATTATACCATACTATTACGATAATTTACCTCGTCCACTAAGTATTAAAAATACGGGTAAAAATAGGAACCAGGGAGTGCTGTACAAAAACCATCTCCCTGTCTGCAAAGCCTTGGAGTCCCAGCCCTATATAGTTCAACTACCACCTTAGAACCCTCAAGCAGTGCTCAATAGCGTCCTTAAAAAGGACTATATCCATCGCCTTCCCCTTCATCTCATCGTTATAATTCTCCAGCTTAGCCTCCATAAACATCTTCAATCCTTTCTTATCAATCATCTGCTCATACGGTGGATTCTCAGCCTCGTAGTTCTTCAGATTTATTCCTCCAAATACAATATCGTACGCATGCTCATCTTGCTGCAGTACCTGCCCATCACCCTCCAGCTCCACCCCTCACACCCATCCTACCTCCTTCAGCCGAATCTGCATGCTTTGGTCCATCACCTCGTCAATTTCGTTAATGAACTGGATCCTGTCCTCCTCGCTTATCAATCGATCCATGAAGACTCGACAGCACTCATGCAGCCATAGACGCAGCAGTTTTTCCTTCTCCTCGAAGTTCCCCGGTTGAGCCTGCACTCACCTCTCCGCCTCGCCCCATACGCCAATGCCTTCTCACCAAATAGATGCCTTGAAAAACTTTACTGACATCCCGCAGATTGAAGAGATAGTGGCATTTGCTGGGTGTCGGCAGGAACTTCTCCTGAACAATCACAGTACCCCGCTACGGCCTCGCTACGGCAGGCCACCTGTATGACACTGTATAGAGATGTCGTGGCGGTCGTGATAACCTCCGACATCGCCTTCAGGTCGTCTCGGAAGCCCGAGTCTAGCTTATGTGAGCACAATGTCTGGAAAACTCGCTTCACTTGCGAGTCCGATGGGTTCACCTTAAAACGCCCCATTTCGCCAAAGGCGACCAGCGGCCCACTCACCACACAAATCAGATTGAATCGACTCTGCAGGCGTCTAGAAATAACCGCCCTTCCACCGCCTGGGGGGCCCATCGCTCCAACAAGTTGAATATCCTGTATAAACCGCAAGCTCTGCTTTTTACGGTCATACCTGATTCCCCACTCTCCCCCTAACTCCCCTCCTCCTACCAGCATTCATAATCCATCCATTGACGTAGCAGCTCCAGGGGCGGCTGGCTTCCAAAGAAATCCTTCCTGGGCATGTTGAGATCGTCCACAAGTATAACCATCCTCCTGCTCATCGGTGGCCCGAACTTATTCTTGATTCGCTTCTCCACTCTACCCTCGATGATTTCCTAAGGCCCAGCCTGTAGAGGTAGCCCACCATCCCTACTGCCTACCTGAACCATCGCACTGCTGGTTTGAGCACTGAGATTGATAACCAGACTGCACCACTTAGACTTGTCCTCATTGCAGTCCGACAAAACCTGTTCCAGGTTCAACTACCGATTCCAGAAGGCCACAGTCCACATACCTGCTGCGCCGCAACGGTCTTTCCTGTTCCTGTATGGCCCACAAGCAGTACGTGGTGATGGTGTGATACCAGCGTCGATACCACATTACCGTGCCTCAAAGTGTCGACAGTCGGCACTATGATCTTGTGAAACGGCAAGTCCCCTGGCCTGAGGGACGCTCCACCGTATGGTTGTCATTTGGGTCTACTTGAAAGGGTTCGGTAAACGATCCTCCCAAAGGGAGAACTCTCCCGTCTTCTCTACGCTCCACATCGCATAGTCGTAGACAGTCTGACCATGCGGGAAGACGCTACCGTCGATTTCTCTTATCGACGAGTCCAAGCTTGCTCTGGCCATCTCTGTCACCGATGCTCCCAAAGACCATACCAAACAGAACAGGAACGCCTGCCATCCCAAAACCACTTGCCCCACCACTACCTCACATTGCATGTTTACCTTTTCCAGCACATCACCTGCCTTGTCGCCATACCCGTCGTAGTTGAGACTTGCACCGAAGCATTCAAAGAGCCGACAAAGACTCATCACCTAACGATCACCCTTTCCGGTAAAGATTCCGCGGCCCCCTCACTCACCCCGTTGATCTCGCTAATAGGCACCAACTCTGGCAGTCCCCTCCTTGCCTTGAGAACCCTAGGAACCCACTTCTGGAACAGATCAGCCATTTCAGTAAGCCGCTCTCCAGAGAACTGCGCTGGATTTAACGTTCCCAACTTGGCCAGCCACGACTGGGAGTATGGCGCCCATCCAAGATCATGTACGTCGAAATAAACCATACCTATCCAACAAGGGCGTGCCTTGTCATTGGATGGAATGATGAAAGGCTTCTCTGTATCTCTCTGGTGAAGGGTAACCTACCCGCACGACTGACTGTTGCTGGTGATGCTACGCTCAAATCCTCCACTTCAAAGAGTAATGATACTTGAGCTGGCATAGATATACGATCGCCATTAATAAGAGTCAGAACCTAAACCAACATTATTACCTCCAACACCCCTTCCCTTTACTACTTTATTATCGTCTAGCACTGTGTTCATGCTTTCAATCCACAGCGTATCGACAGGACCGTCCAACACTATCCACTTCTCATCTGCTTTTTCATCCTGAACTCCAATCAATCCGCTCACCTCTGCCGCGGCCCGGCCCACCTGACAAGCTTGCCTCATCAAAGTAGAGAACACCCCATCAGTCCACTCCATAGTGGTCAGGTCGTATGCGCCGTACAGCTCGTCCATGGTGATTGACTTCGGGTTAAGAACATAGTAAAGCACTCTATCGTACCCACCAACATTCCGCTTAGCCAGCCGACTCTTTGTCTCGGCCAGCACCTGATCGACGGCACCACGGGCAACAGCTAAGATAGACAACACTGCACTCACCTTCCAAGCGGTGCTTTTACCGCCAAGACTCGCTCCAACAAGCATGTTACCGTGTCGTGTAATCTTGGTCTCGTACGTGTGGATGACCTAACATACAGGGTGATGCGAGAAAAGTCTGCCACCACATTTCTCTATGTAACGATTTTTTTCTTGAGCTATTACCCGGAACCTAATTCGAATATCGCAATGGTTCATGAGGCATTAGAAAGAGCTCGCAGAGAGCTTCAAGTTGGTACCTTACTTTACTCCTAACTCTCACTGGCCCAAAAATTATGAGGTATGGGCCCTTTTTTCGCATCACCCTACAGATACATTCAGCACCGCATATTAAGAGTTCAATATTCCAGATGGTATCCCTCACCTTGTGGACAGCATGGTCTGTCGGCTGCAGCTTGAAGTCGACTAGCACTTCCTTAATACCCTTTTCCAAATCGCCATAGTCCGGATCTGGCAGCTCCAGGCCAGGGAAGAGGTCTCCAAGCAGGGCCGTGTACAAAGGCTTATCCTGCATGGCCCGTCGATGATTAGAAAATACTGGTTGATCATCTTACCTGCGAAACCCACTTTGGGGCATTCATGTCGTTGATAGCCCTCATAAGTATCGCGGCTTCGCTCATCTCAGGCTCATTACGCTTCAATGCTCCGGCACAGTTCAAGACACTCTTGATGCTCCTTAGACCAAAGTCATAGTGATCCTGATGATGACCGAATGAAAAGTGAATCTCTCCACATGCCATCTCTACTAGGATAAAGAGGATAAATTAGAGCTACACAAGGTTATATTTCGCCTCGTACTTTGAATGACTTAACCATAATCGCCGTAGCACCGAACTTCGGTGCTATGGCGATAATGGTGACTTATAACATCTTATCTATACTAGCCCGAGCTGGGCCTCGGTGACCGAAGGCACGCTAAGACTCAGCCGACTAGCCTAACCAACCTGTTTGCTCATCTGTTGGACCATCATTGTGTAAAGTGTAACCATCTTCTTAGCCAACGGCTTAAAGTCCATAAACCCTTCCGATACCAGCATAATCTCAGCAATCATTGCCAAGTCCGGCACCTATGCCACAACTGCTCCGCAACACTGTCCAACTTCGGACCATTCCTAATTACCATCATAGCCACCGGTCTGAACAAGCTCTTCAGGTTATCCGGCAGTTCGCTTCGCCCTGCGTATCCTGGATTCATAGTGATGAACACCGCACAGTTCTTGTCCAGTTTAATCATATTCTCCTCGAACATAAACGTCTCCCTCTCCTCCCGAAGTGCCGTCTGCCAAACAACAGTTATGATCATCATCATCCTGCCCCCCCCCGAACCCCCGCCGTCCGAGGCCTACCTGAATGCAGAGGATCTGTGCCGCTACCACCGATAACACCTCAACCTCAATACGATTGAACTCATCAAAGCATCCCCAAGCTCCTGCTTGAGCAAGACCGCTGAACATTCTCCCCAGCGACTTGTAGTCCAGACCATCACTGCAATTGAAGACTATAACATACTTCGCCATACCCTTCCCCAAATCCTTCACCGATTCAGTTTTCCCCGTCCCCGCTGGCCCCTGAGGAGCTCCACCCCTCTTCAGATGCATGGCCGTGGTCAGTGTCATATAGCAACGGTCCGTCATCGGTGTTATAACCAACCTACCATTGTTGCCTTGATACTCATATCCGTATGGATTCGATGTGTTCGTCTGGAGCACCACACATGACAACACCGGTGCCGCGTCCTTCTGCTGCCCTGTGAGTTCCAGCATACCAGTCACGATGGCAGGATCCCCTCGACCGTTCTCCATTTCCCTCAGCTCAAACCGGAGCTGAGACAGCCAATTGAAGTGCTGTGGGGATTCACACTTGAGCGCAATGAGTCTTTCTTGCACGTCTCTAGCATGCACCTCGATAGTAATCAGCGCCACCACTTTGTTCCTGTCCACCTTGCTCAGCGGCGTCCGTATCATATCCGTCAACTTAGCGATGGTCTTGGTCTGTCTCTTCCTGCATACCCTCATCGCGCTCTTGCTCCCTTCAGCCACCTTCCCCAGCGCTGTCTGGCAGCTCATCGTCCACGCAATTTGGCCGGCGGTAATTAAAAGCTGCCCCGGAAACTTCAGTACCCACTTGTCCTTCTTCAAGCCCTTCGGTGGGGAACAATTAGACTGCTGGCAAGTAACCAGCAGCTTCAGTAGCGTATCTTTCATCCGCCGTTCAACCTGTGATAACCAGCCCTCCACTGGCGGGTCCAGCACCACCGACTTCGAAAACGGCACTTTCTCACCATCCGGCGAAATCATGCCCACCGCCTCGTACACCGTCTTTTTGTCCTGACTTGTCTTCACCAAATCGAGCACCTTGATTCCCTCGAAGCACTTTTTGATGTGCTTCTGGACCAACTCTGGCTCCTTCGCTTGTCCCAGGATTTCCAGCAGATCGTCATTCGACAGAAAATAGAACCGCGGAAACAGAGTCCGCTTTCGCTCCAAGTAGTCGTCCAGAGCCTTCTGGATCTTCTCCAGCTTCTCCATGAAATCATTCAAGTCCTTCAACATTTTCCCGCTCTTCTCGCCCGCACAGGACGCTATAGCGTTCGGCCTGTTGTAGATAGCTCGCAGCATCTTCGGGAATCCTGCATTCACATCGTCGAACCATGCGCTCTCCGTGGGCAGGTGCGGCCGGATATCATCGCTGCCGACAAAGATGTTTTCCAGGTACATCCAGGACCGCTGAACAGCTAGAATCGTCTCGACAATCTCACTGACATTGGCCAGCATCTGCTCCCACTTTTCAACCTTCTCAGCGAACGGTAAGTAGAACTGCGAGCTCTTCATGTCCGACAACTTGAGCACGTGCTCCTCGAGTGTTTGGAACAACTCCTCCGTACCTTGCGCAAAGCCAGTCAACCGAGCAGAGGGATGAATCCGTACCCTACAACTTGGCGTATCATATGAAACCCGATCGACTACTATAATATTAATCGAACATTGAGCCCCGAACAGTAGTAGTACTATTGTTCGGGGACTAGGGAGTGAAGAGCAACGGGGGATACAAGACGACGCTTATTCAAGTGGATAAAGCACGCAGGAACATTCAAACGCATCCTTTCTTAATGCTCCTTAGTGACTCCCTGATCCCTATCCACCTACTCTTTATTTTAACATAAGTCTGTTTATACTCTCCCATTTCTATCTCCATACTTGCCCATACCCCTTCGATCATTTCCAGACTCGACTCTATCTCATACTGCTTCCGGGCCTCATCAGCCAGTCTAGCAACCAGTTCGGAGTGCTTATGCAGCTCCAGCTCGAACACCTGATAATCCTCGTGAACTGGAGGCGGGCGAACACAAGCGCACCTTTCCTAGAGTGAAGTCCTCCCCCTGAGGATCGAACTCGCGACCTATCTCCTCCATAATCGCCTTCCAGTGACGCTCTCGCATCGCATCGGACCTCAACAATAAGTACTCGTACCAACCTCATCACCAGAAGCGCACCTCAGATTGGTGATGAGCGGCATTGCCACTCTGAACTCGTCTATCCCCTTCTTCAAGTTCTGCCACACGCCCCAGTTACCCATACTCCCCCTCAACTTCACACACTACAAACGAGCCAGTAAGCCCCTCCCCCACTTCTTCACACAAGTCCCACCTTCTTCTGGTACCCTGTCGCCATAGCATCCATATCCTCCACCTACAGCAGCAGCAGCAGCAACAGCATCAACTAACGATGCACTAGGCCCTCCCAACCACCTGAAGATCTCTGAACTGAGCCCTCCTGATCTCCTCCATTTGATCATCCCAATCAGCTCGGTAGCCCCAAATAGTCTTCAACGATTCCACTTGTTCGCTCATTTTCTCCAGCTCCTTGTACACAGTCACCTACCAACCCCCGCTGTCTTCACTCGCCACAATAGCATTGCTACATCCATCTTGAACAGGTCTAGGTTGGCCAGGAACTCCGCCTCCTGCTTCCTCGCCCGTCTCAGGTCCTCTGTAAAATCATCCAACATATCCATAGCCGCGGCGGTATCGGTGCCCTCAGAAGAGAAGGGAGCCTAACACAGAAAATGATACACACGCCTCATCGAACGCTTCCTGACCCGTTTGCCGAAGTTTTCAAACAGTCCCTTCACCGTGGACGCGAAAGACTGAAGCTCGTTCTCAAGCTGGACCTTCATCACCTTCTTGCTTTTGGATAATATCTACCACATCGTAACCCTGTCGTACAGCCTCCTACCTCTTCCCTCACCGACCTCCTCCGCCTCTGTCAAACTGTCCTTGAAGTGCTCCAAGCGAGGCCTCATCGAGACCCGACGGGCGGTCTCAACCTCGCTGGTGTTCACCTCGAAATCAGTCAGCTTCTTATACCTGCACAGTAGCGCCAAGATCGCTGGGGCTCCTCCTCCTGCTGCTACTGCTGCTGCTTGCAGTCTCTCCTAGGCTACTATACAATTGCTAAAGCTTACATATCCTCCACTGGACGAATCCTTTCATCCATAGTCTCCACATCATTCGAGCAGGTATCCAAGAGCTGGATGCGGTCCCGAAGCTGGTCAAAGTTGCGAGGTGTCGATAGCAACACTCTGGTATTGTTGGTGAAGTACCTGCCAATAACGAATTCACAATACACCGACCACGTAAGAGATCTCTGTTGGAGCGTGTATGCATTCCAACGTACATGTTTCACCCTCTCGTTCGCCAATACATTCACACGAAAAGAGCTACTCTGAAATTCCACTGAATTTTGTGTGTCACTCGTTCCGACACTTCGCTCCCTCTTAGGATCTGACCGCGCAGCTCACCCAAGTATCGAATCCAGCTGCTCCTTAGCATTCTTGTGCAGCAGTTCAGTGAGCTTAGCATGCCACTGCTGACAATGCTTGATCAGCTCGTTCTTCAGCTGGGTAAAGTCGGCATCAATGAACCCTACAACCACCTTTAGATCCTCTTGTTGGATGTCCAACTGTAGATCCTTATATCTGACAACCAAGAAGTGATAGGCTAGGCTTATTCATACACACAACCTTCGCCAACTTTGACAAGAGTGCCCCACCAACCACCTACGCCCGGCAAAGTGGATGAGATAGATCCAGTGACAATGTATAGTATACATGTAGTAGGGGTATACAACATTATACAGTATACCCCTACCTTCCGTATAACTCACCTCTGTATATCAGCTGCCACAACATGCAGTGGTCTTTCAGTCTTTGCATAGCGTCGTATAAAGGCATCTTTGTCTTGGCTTATTATTGGCTGATAACTCGTGTTCCACCATTTCAGTCTGTCTCCCAGTTGCACCGCGCTCTGGTTGAAGCCCTTAAGAATCTCCTTAACATACCTAGTAGAAGACAATCCCCCTCCGCCTCCTCCTGCTTCCCTCTCACTTTATAACGCATTCGTCATCCTTCGACACGTCTTCAAAATATGTGCCCTTGCTCGTCAATGACTCCTCGAATGCTGCATCCTAATATACAGTACAGCTTGAACAGCTGACACTTACAATATTCATACAAGGCTAGCACGGGAGCATGCCATGCATTCCGAGTAGCGAAATGCAGCTCCGGGGAGCGATAGCGATAATCGAGAAATACACTCTACGGGAGGAATATAGCATTCTCTGCTGAACTAGGCGATACAAGTGGCTAGAATGACATCCCTGCAACAACAATAGTTAATATCACTACAATGTATAGTTACATAGGGAATCACCCCCTATGCAAATAATCATATAACTGTCCTATTATACGGTAATACTGGAAGATGACTATTAAGTCAGCCTGGCCAGCCCCCCCCCCCCCTTCCTCACATCCGCTGCACTTGGAATAATTATCGTAGCCGCCTCTGTTGTATCCCCTTGCTTTATTAACTGCTCCTTCTTCTTAATATCATTAGCAATCTACCATTACCATACAAACCCACATCCCCTTCCAGTTCTACCTTTTGCTGTCTAAAGTGCCTTGGCAGCCTCGCCACTACGGTCAATGTTGTCGTCATATCTCGGCAAACCTATTCCCCAACCTCATACCGCCGCTCCGCTCCTCAACACCCACATTTTGAAGCAGTTCCTTCAATTGGTTCATCGACGGGTTAAAGTCCATCCGATGCCCCTCCAACATAGCAAAGAGCTTGAACAGAGGAGTGACCTCGGTCTTGCTATCACCATTCAACGCCCGACTCAGTTCTCTCAGGCTGTTCTTCATCGACCTCTTGAGAGCCTCCAATACGACCATATCAATAGACTCGACATAGCGACGCCACTCCCGCTGAATTTCCGGTGGATGTGTCTGATTAACAAGATGCATCACCCTACCGACCCTTTACCCCACTCGACTAGAGATAATCTGTGACATTTTTATTCCTAATGGCGACATGCTAACAAACACCAACGTACCGATGCCGGAATATGTTGTACAGCTATCCAGAGCTCCCGATATGATCTCATACAGTATGTCAACCTACCTTCATATCACCATGTCAAGCTATCTGGTACATTCTAGAGCAAGCCAGCCAGCGCTTTAGAAGATATATTGGATTACCGAGCTCAGATTCTTCCCCCAGAGCAACCAATAAGTTCTCCTATATACTACCTCGAAGAACTGATATGTCCTTAGTAGCAGATCTGTTATCCTCTGATGATGCTGTACTAGATACCCTTCAACATGGCTCTTATAGCTCGACTGCATCTGCTGGAACTCTGACGCTCGATAAGCCACCTTCTTTTCTATCCTTATTAGCAGCTTGCTCTCTATGGCCGCACATGACTCCATAATTTTAGCATGATTAGACTTGTACTGCATAACAATATCATGGAGCTTCGAGCATTCTTTACAGGCGCCTCGAACGAAGAACTCCTTGATGCCTTGGGATGTCCAAGTGTATCTGCTGTAACAGTACGCAACTGCTAACACTGATCAAGAATATCTAACAAAAACCTGATACTGATAATACCAATCAGACTCACTAATAGATGAACAACGTTCAAAAAGGCTACGAGGCTTTTGGGGCCGTTTAACAACCTTATTTGGAAATTGACCTTTGTGTCAGCTTCTTGTAGAATCTATTCTGAAACGGCCTATCGCCACCCGACTCAGTCAACAGAGGATCAGTCTTCCCCTACTCCACGCCTCACCAATACCAACAGCTGATACCCCAGCTAAAATGACCTGCCGCTTACTTTTGTATCCCTGGGCCGATCTTCCTATCCAAGTTCCTCAAATGCTGCGTGAAGAGCTTCCTCTCCAATGGTGACAATGCCTCTATTATATCGTTATATTCCCTCACAACCCTCATAACGTGCTCCCGGAGGATCCTCATCTGCTCTCTATGGGTCGACAAGTCGTGGGCAGCATACGGCACGACTATCCCTGAGCCAACGTCTGCTTCAAAGCATCCCCTTCCCCCGCCCCCTCACCAGCGCCTTGAATCTTCTCCCAGTAATACACTTCCTTGAGGACCCTCGAAAGCCCCTTATCGAAGTTATTTTCAATCAGATAACCTCTTGGCCCAGTCATTGCCGTTGCTGGCACATTCCGATTGCCGTCATCAGGCCTACCACGCCAGCTGTCCAACTACCACCTTCAGCTCTCCAGCGCTTACCGGCAAATCAGGCTCTGTGTCAGACGCTTAGGAAGATCCTCCCCCCCCATCGCCTTCAGTTCATTATGCCACTCATTAAAGGTCTGCTGGGAAATGCAGCAAGAAGCTTCCTGTGAGTCCTCACCTGGACAGCATAGCCCTCCAGCTGGGCGCATAGATTCTGGAACCCCTCTCGAGCCGTTGTCTGCTCCTTCGAGTCAGCCAACACGCCCCCTTCTATCAGCTCGTCGATCGCCTAACAGTCCCCTCAGCTTAACCCTAACCGAGCCCACAGCTACCTCCCATTGGCGCTGCAGTCTAAGTATCACTCCCTTCGCCCACAGAGCTTGTCCTGCATACTCAGGGTGCTCCGCAGCTACTGGCAGCAAAGGGTGCTTTCGGAACTGCTCAAATTCTCTCTTAATAGCAGCTTGTTCACCGACAAAGATGCCATACCTGCAGTCAACACCTGCCGGACTAGAGCTCAAGCTCGTCTCGACTTACACTGTAGACGATTTCCTCTGAACAAATGCCATCACTCTTTCCCTCTTCGCCAAAGTGTAAAAGTTGTATATTAAATCGCACGCCGACTCCACAGTAGACACGTTCTCAAACGCCGAGTTAATAACGTTGGTGTACATAATCTGACATGGAAGCCGATCGCTGAAGAAGCCATAGACGAACGACAAACATCGCCCGCAGTTGCCAGGCAGCAACCGGGCCTTCCCAGCTCAGCCCTATAATGGCCTCACCGCGTCAAACGCTATAGGAAACATACTCCTCAGTGCTTACAGATACAAAAGGTGTCCGTCCGACTTTCCAGAAATTCCTCAAAACATTCTTCCCACATCAACATATTCTTGCACAAGACAGTTGACATTTGACTCTGTGCGAGAGATCTATTTCCCGGCGAACTTCCTATTATATTTCCACCCACCTACTTCCAGATCCTTCATCTGTAGCTTCACGAAGCCATAATCCTCATGCCACTTGCCTGCCCTCACATCTAGTATATCGTACTCTGCCGTCCATAACCTATCCACATGCCGCAAAAAGGTAAACTCGATCTCGCTCAGACTTTTCGTTATCTCATGCGCCTTCGTACCTTCCAGCAACGACAACCCTCATCGAAAACGCCACGTGCTGCTCACCAGTGAAGACTGGGAAATCCCGTCCAAGACTCATCAGGGCGAACTGCTCCCTGCCAACACACACATCAGTGAGGTCAGAGCACCTCTGAATAAAGGCGTCCACCTGACAACAACTGACTCCAAGCACTCAGCACCTCGACCAGCCGCTACCTGGGCAAATATGGAGCCCTCAGGAAAGTCCCAAGGCTTGGCCCTCTTGTCAGCAGCAATCAGTCTCACAGTACGGTCGTACGCCTCTCGCCAGGCTCTACCACAGCTCATGCTATCAGCAAGGCTCTTCTTTGCCTCTTCGATATGCGGACCTGCACCAACCGTGAATTCTTCCGGGTGCGCAGTAACCCCTACCATGAAAGACACTTTCGATCTGGATGCCCTGCTGGCATCGGTAAATGATCTCATTACTCACTCTCCTCAACAGCCCAACTATCCTATCCTGTGTGTTGTAGTGAGTACTTATGGACCACACAAGTCGAATGCAATTGAGTATCTTAGGCAACAAGGCAGCCACTTCCGCTGGGCCCGCCTCCGCCAGCTCCAGGCACGGCTCCCTGAGTACCTGATCAACACCATCCCAACACCTGAGGAGCCTCGACCCTCACTGATAGGAACTTAAGGTTATCTCGAGCTTCCAAACTGCCTTTATGAATGACGTCCTCCAACGACTTGAACTGCTTCAGATAAGAGCTCTTCGCCGCCTCCAGAACCGTCAGCACTCGCTGGAGCTCTGCTGATTGAAGCTGGCCATGAAGCTTCGACAGATCGATATCTCGCAACCTCCAAAGCTCTATTTCTCCTAGAGGACCTGTTCCGAGGAATAGAGGACTCCTGCAGAAATATACAATGTCCGATGTTTCTCACGGGAGCACATTTTCCAATGGAAAATGACCCCAATAAGAAAACTATTTTTCGCCTCGATGAGCAGCACATTTCCACGACGTAAGATTATCCCTACCGAATGCAAGTAGCCTGTATCCCATCACTCACCTTGATTTGCAGGATCCTCTGACTCTCCTCCAAGTGCCCCTCCTTGTGAACTAGTGACATCCCTAATCTGTCGTGTCTGTTGCAATATACCTTACCCCACAGACCGGACCCCCTGACCTATTCTTACCCAGTGTATCAGACAACTCTCCAAACGCTGCACCAAGTCCTTATCCTTACTCACCGCCTCGACATCGTTCAAGTCATCTACAGGCACATACAGCACCGTAGTGCCCTTGGCCAAGTTGGCAGCTTCGATCGTGGATGACAGGAAGTTTTGGAACTGATCACCCCAACCAGCTCGCAATCGGCAACCACTTCACTCCTCCACCTGCTCCGTGAACTCCTTTCGTATATTTTCAGGCCATCCATGGGCATGCGTTACCATAGGAGCGTACACCGAGTTTAAAACCATCATTGGGCCTTCTCGTAACAAGTCGCTCTTCACCACAGTGAACATGACCACATCCTGACAGACAGCTACACCTCCCTGTTGCCGTCGTCGCCTTACCGATATATTCTCCTTGTTGCAGGCTGTTCTAGATCTCTTATAGAAAAGAGCGAATTGCTTAGCACGTCCAGTATGAATTGCCTTCGGCAGCCTCTCAGCCACGCCGACTTTCGCCTCGGATTCACCTAAGCTTTGAGCTTCACTCATATCTCTTAGCAAATCTCACGAGTGTGTTTGAAGATCTTCACGGTGCCATCCCCCTTCTGCCACACGTACAAGCTCACAGCATCAGGATTGATCGCCCAGTCAAAGACTTTCTTGGCAACTCGTTCAGTCCAGTTGTCCTCAGATACCCCTAGACCCATCCGTAAAAGCATTGGCAACCTACAGCGACAACTCACCTGGCAGCTGCAGTCGTGCAAGGAACCAGGCGGAGCAGGAGGCGACGTCAAATGCAGTACTCACTGTCATCCAACAGAGACTGCAGTGTTAGACTTTCAATAGACTAATTGACGATCTCATAAACGCAAAGCACCGAGGATCTTAAGAAGTGCCAGCAGGCTCATCAACGGCAGCATGGGAGAGTGTCAGAACAATGCTGGATGATGCGGTATCATGTGACACCTCAAAATGGCTGAGTAGCCATCGAACCCGCTCCGAATTGGAATACGTATCTATTGCGCATCGTGAAGAATCCGAAGATACCTTCGTCTCTCGCGCGCCATGAAACTGCCATGAATCTTACCTATTGCCTTTATATCGGTAAGATCAACCTTCATCGCTCCCACTGCCCCCGACTCCCCATCGTAGGCAGTGGCGTAGAACAGTACGGGTGTGTACTGATAGACAGTAACAGTGGCATCTCCAATGGTAGCCGAGCCTATCACAGCCAAACTGAAACCTGCAGCAAATGAAGCAACAAATTCTCACCAGAGGGCTCGGGAATAATTAGCCGCTTCGAGCCTTCCTCTTCGTCATCCTCTTCCACCAGGCCTAGTAACGTTACCACTTCAGACACCCATGAGGTATCTTCTGGATCGCAGTCTTGATAGTATCTAAGCTCGAAGCTCGCCTTCAACAAGAAGCCACAGAAAAGCAGGTACTCGGGGTCCACTGTCATCGTGTAGGTCATGCCCTCTAATGTGGCCAATACCTCTTTCGAGCCTTCTTCGCCAGATTGACGCTCTATCACCGACACCTAAAGCACATGCGGATGATATAATATCTGAACTAACAAGCCTTGAGTGCATGAACTCCCCCCAGAGGTAGAGAGCTGCCAATCGTGGACAGCACAGTAGCTTTCAGCAACCACATTAGTATGATGGGATTCGCCATAATGAGACTGGGAGTCTCATCAGTAGCAATACCAAACCAAAGCTCAACGTTAATACTGAGTTCCCACCCACCTCCACCGTCTCGCCAGTATTAATCTCCTGTGTCCCCTTGTACAATATCTTGTACCCTTCATCCCTCAATAGCCACTTCTCAGTCAGCGATCTTGTCAACGTGCCCGCCAACTCCCTCGTCTCCTTCGCCTCAACGCTGGACCTCTTTACGGTCTCAACCTCCGTGACATTCTCCTGCTCTTCCTCTTCAGTATTTCCCACAGGTTCCTTCTCATTCTCCTCGACAACAGCAGCGCCCGCCAGTAGACGGTTCTGCTTCTCTGTTGTTTCACTTAGTCGTGTAACCTTGTTCTCCAGCTCAAATATCTCAGCCAGCCTCGCCTCGGCCAGATCGCGCCATTGTGTGAGATCTGTCTCCAAAGACGCGTTCTCCTCCTTATAACGATCCATGCTCTTCCGCAAAGCCCTGCACTCCGAGTCCAGCTTGCTCATCAGCTGCTCGGCGCCTACCAATAGCATCCAGCAGAGGCGAACACAAAGGCGGTAGCGGCTGCTGACCTTCGCTTCCTTCTCCTAGCATCATATAGCGTTGTTCAAACGCTCGCAGTTCAAGCTCAAAATCGTCATCTCCGAGAACGGGCGTGTCGACAGGCGGGATAGCGAGATTCTCTTGCTCGCTGCTTGCACCTATTCACCCGTTAAGGGCCACACGGTTCCCAGTGCCCACCGTTCTTTGGCGACTTCCTCTCACTTTTCACCACTTGGACTGTTCCCTGCTGCAGTAGAGACCCTATCGATACAAAGATTCTCTGACACCAATAGGATTTGTCTTCACCATTGACCAGTAGTTTATTAGACTCCTTTAGAGTCCCTATTTGCCTGTTGGCTGTATTAAGCTTCAATGCCAAAGAGTTCCGTTCGCTCTGCAAAGCTGTTACCTGCTGTCGGAGCTCTCGAACCTGAACACCGCCCGTGCTGGCGAAGAATCCAAAAGAATAGAAGATGCCCCCAGGTCATCCAGAGCACGGGAGAGTCTCACATAGAAGGCGCTGGCAAATTAAAGTACGGAAGAAGTAGTTCTACCAGTAGTTGTAATAGGATCAGTAGCTGCACCGTAATCACGCCACACTATTATTACCTTCGCGCCAAGCCTCATCTTTTCCCTATAGGCATCATCTCGCTGAAGCACCGCCCTTCCTAGCCTTTCGACCAGATCAGCGCTCTCAGTGAGTTTAAACTGCTGCTTGCCTCCCCGAGCACACTCCAGCGCTCTCTGCAGTAGGCGAACTTCATGTGTGAAGCTTTTGCTCATACTGAACAGCAATCCGCGCGCCACAAAATTCCACTTCGCTTACTCAGTAAGATGTTTATTGGCCTCTTCCGCCGTTTTCTGCCAATACCGCAGCTCCTCTGTGTTGTTCGACGTCTCATCCCCCAGACACTCTGCTCTCGCCTTCAGCGCTTCCATCTCACTCTTCAACCGACTGGCGTCCGTCCTATAGGACCTCTTCTTTACCTAGATAACACTCTACAAGCTCCAAGGCAGACTCAGCGGGGCCGAGAGATTATATTAACATACTTCATCATCACTGACATTATCAGTAAGCGACAGCAACGAGCTAGTGAGATTCCATTAACTTTTTGTAAACATAAAGTAACTGTGCATGATGAGTGCGTACACTGCCACAAGATGCATGACACGCGTACAAGGTGAGACATTTGAAAGCCTATGGGATGATACTGCCTGGAACTCGCCAGGGAACTCGTGATTGGCTCAATATCATTCCAAGTCGTGCGCCAGATTGCGTATCAGAAACAACCCCTCGAGTTTCGATGCCCAAGCCTTCGCTCCCAAAACCGTCTCCCAGCACTTTGCAGAGCGCAAGCTCCTCCTCTAAGAGCCGCATTCTCTCCCTCATCTTCTCTTTATCCCTAAGGCTTCTTTCCAACCTTTCATTCATAACCGCCAAGGCCACAGTCGGCGATGATGCCTCCGATAGCCCTAAGCAAAGATAGTATTATGCTTCTCACACACTACGCCGATCACAATGCTTAGAGCCGAGAACAATAGTACATACCATAGCCGCTTAATATAACTATCACAGCTGCTGTTATATAATTTATACAACTGTATTTTACATCACACGGATGGCGAATTTGTACGAAATAGTCCCAAACTTTATTATTTCGACAGTCTTATAGAGGCAAACACGGAGATTCAGAATATATCATTGATTTCGTCTAGTTCGATGCGTACGCTAAATTACAGCTGAATCAGCAGTACTTAATATTAAGTACAATTGACTTGCAACATATAAAAAGCATATATAAATAAACTGGAGTTCCAACCGCAAAAGGCGATTTGGTGTACAGTAGTACACCACCACCAGCAGCAGCAGCAGTGCGCAAAGTTGGAGATTTATACATCTGATAATTCACTTCGCGAATCAGTCAGTGTAGAATTCACCATTACACTGTGCACGAAGCAACTCGTAATCAATAGTACGTTTACCGATTTCCTACCATTTACCAGTATTATATCAAAAAACATTTCATGCGACCTATACCGCTCTACTGTATAGATCAGGGACAACATGTACACGGTTATATTTACAACATTTCTACAGGGTGATGCGAAAAAAAGGGCCCATGCCTCATACTTTTTTGGCACGTGAGAGTTACGAGTGAAGTAAAGTACCAACTTGAAGCTCTTGGTGAGCTCTTTCTATTGCCTCATCAACCATTGTGATATTCGAACTAGGCTCTGAGTAATGGTTGAACGAAAAAATCGTTACATAGAGAAATGTGCTGGCAGAATATGTGAGATACTCGAAATCTGCTTCAAACTCTCGGAGTACGGTCCTGACTTGTTTATCGCTGATGTTCTCGAAAGAACGGGGGAATCCCTTCCTCATGGTTTTTGCACCACAAACAGGTTTGTCCTCGCGTAGACACATGATAAAATAATGTTTCGCTCCGGTTTGTTGAGCCATTTTTGAATGGATGACACCAAAACCGAAGTCTGCCAGCACATTTCTCTATGTAACGATTTTTTCGTTAAGCTACTACTCAGGGTCTTATGCGAATATCGCAATGGTTGACAAGGCCATAGAAAGAGCTCACCAAGAGCTTCAATTTGGTACTTTACTTCACTCGTAACTCTCACGCGCCAAAAAAATATGAGGCATGGGCCCTTTTTTTCGCATCACCCTGTACTATCAAACATTACTATCGTCTGATACTTAACACAGATGAATAGATATATTATTTACGATATTAATGATTATATGATTACAAATATGATCATGACGTATTGATACTGCCAGCCTTACCATATTCATCTCCAAGTATCGTACTCTCCTTCTCACCCCCGGACCCCAAACCAGCAGCTTGCTCCTCCTCTACACGCTGACTTCCCGCTAGCATGCCACTAGATGACGGTGAACCTCCAACAGGCGGGGACTCGGCTGCCGCTGTTGACGAATTGGCAAAATAGGAAGCCAAAGATTCGTTCATGTCTCTGAGAAAAATGACCCTGTCTTCCACTTCCCTCCCGAGCAGTAACCTGTGCATACGGTTGTATTAGCATAGCTCAACTCAATATCTTACACAACGATCAACTAGACCAAACCGGTATACAGTGCCACTTAACGCTCCTTGAGCCCGAATTAGTTTCCGCTTCCTCTCCTTTTAAGCCTTTTCAAATTGACTTCACTCAACACCCATAAAGATTCTAACATCCGACAACTGAAGACGATAGTGACTGTTATAATGATCGTAAGTAATAAACGTTAATAAAGCATGCCATGCTACGCAGTGTTCCCCTCATCCTCTGGGCCAGGCAAGCGACTGAAAAAAACTCGCCACTAAAATAACATAGCGCTTAAGTCTGAGCTCACCTGAGAAATCTAGGTATAGTGCCGCTGTCCATTGCCGCTGCAAAAGCCTCCATTCTTTTATCCTTCTCCGAGTGCACCCAGTCCCGGAGCGTATGCACCCTTGCTAGCTCTTGCTGTTGCCGAATGTCATCTCTCCGATCGATATTACCCACCTAAACATAATACTCAAACCAGAACTGACTCAGACTTCTCGTAAAACGGAACGATGTAAATAGACGAATGAACAACTGAGACGGTAGAGTACACACGCCCTGTTTTAAAAAAGTATCGATTTTCGAGCACTTTTCCATGGCCCAGAAATGCCGGATGAGATGTTATCTCACTGACCGTCTGCGCAATCGGTTTCATACTAATTCGCTGTCCGTTCGCATCCCACAGGTATTGCGAGGAAGAGCTAGAGTAAGCCTCGAAAGGATGCCCTTGTCTAGCCGCCTCACTACCCTTTTCCTTTCCTTATTATCCAATCTATCCTGTCGTCTCTGCCTAGCCTGTACACGCTCCTTTATCAATGTCCTCCGCATATGCTTGCAGTCATCCATTATATCTTCATTCAGGTCATCTGCCTTCTTATGACACTCCACAGCCTTCATCACAGCTTCCGTTGCCCGTATCAGCCAGTCCTGAACAGCGTCACCAATGACGCCCACTGCATGCCACAAATCTGAACCCTTAGTCGATCGATCCACTTCCGTCAGATACCATTCGAGACCCTAGGGTATCCTACCTGCTGTCGAGCTATAATCTTCACCTCTCGACATCGATCTTTATAATCATTTTCGAGAGCTGCCATCCTCAACCGTCGCGCCCTAGCCACATCGCCACTCAGTTTAGCCTCCCTATACGCTTCCTTTTTGGCAGCTATAGTCTCATCTTCCGCCTAAGAAAGCAGCGATGAGCACCGTGTATGTGCTGGAGGCTGCCAACACAGATAAAATAGAGATTCATCGCCAATCATGCAAGAATGCTTGCTAATGAAGCCACTGAAGTTCGGTAGACTTCTCCCTAGCTGGCACATCAAGTCCCAATTGCCTTCAAATAGGCTGCGATTAAATCCCAGTCCCCTAACCCACAGGCAAATGATTAGTCTAAAAACATATCCCGATACTAACACTATCCTGCATTCATTAATTTCCAACCTCGCTATGCCCATCCATTGCAACATAACCAAACCCTTTAATATCGCACTTTCCACAGTTTCTGTTTCCTCTCTAAACGCTCTCGATGCTTCTTCCTTATATCATCTTCTCGCCTCTGAACATTAGCCTCCCTTTTACTGTCCAAATGGCCACCTGCCAACATACACTCCCATATCCTCAACTGCTCCATGTCCCAACTCACCGTCTGCTCCATCGGAGCCCTGCAGAGATGGTGCTGCCACCATGGAGGCAATCCTCAACTTGACAAATAACAACATCCCTCCTGCTCTACTATATCAGATGCGGACGGTTTCGTCCCGACAAGAATCTTAACGCTCGCAGCTCTACCTATTACAGCCTCCCATATCATTGCCTGTTGGAGTGATGCAGCCGAGCGCCCCGCAATATCGTCCTAAGGTGTCCTGCAGAGCGCTACCTTGTCGATCAAAACCAGCTCCGAAGATTCCTATGAGCTTCCGATTCCGTACGAATCCCTACAGACACAGATCGCGTAAGAGTATACCCTATGAAGTTGAATAGCCCCTACGGCCATGGGCCAGCCACCCCTTCCAATTGAGTAGGATACGCAACAGCTATCGTATGGAGCTACTAGTCTAACAACACTCCTTCAAAAGCAACCTCAGATAACTTACAATGATAATCAAAGGTAACAGAATTGTAATATCGATGCAGAGAATAGCTAAACCATCCGGCACTCAGCCAATATAGCATTCTACACATCTCACTCATCATCATCCAGCATCCACCATAAAGAATAATAAGACATTGTTCAAAAAGGGATACGTTTAGCAAAGACGATACAATGGAGGCAGATGGAGAGAAGGCAAGGAGACCCTCTAGATGGGGGGCGGGGGCAACCTAATGTCGTGAACTGCTACACCCCTAGAGAGAGACTAGAGATGTATTAGAAGTACAGGTAAAGAAGTAGGACTGCTTTCCTAGCCTTCCTCTATATCACATCCATCATCATCATACTGGTAATATACTACTATCGGCTACTAGGTCAAAATATTCCTAATCCTCGTCGACGAGGCGGAGACGCTTCAGGCTCATCATCATCTCGAAGTCGTATAATCGACACTGAAAGCACCAACATCTCAAACATCCTTCCATCTCGCTATTACCTGCTCTCCCTGACATACCACCTCCTCCTCGCTTACTAGGCGGATGATACGACTCCGGATCTCGGAACATCCCGCTCGAGTCCAGCGTACTGTCCATGAACATTCCGCTCGAACAGCTCGAGCCCCCCATAGGACAATACATACTCTCCTCAATTGCAGCTTCTTGCTCCAACTCAACCCTAGCCGCAAGATTTGCCTCCGAATCATCTCTTGGAAGCGCCGGAGCATGTAACTCCGGCAAGTAGGAGAAAAGCATCCCAACACTCGTGTTCTTCGTCATCTCATGGCCCCACTCTCTACTCGCCGAATACGTATTGATCGCCCGCGAAACCAAGGCGTTGCTGCTAAGTCTCTGCGCCAAATTCCGTATCATCATCCTTGCACGTGCCTGAGCCGCCCCAACTATGGTGGCTTGTCGGCTCTGCCATTGCGCCTCTAATTTCTCCCTAGCAATCGCCTCAGCCTCCACCGCGGCAGCCTCGACATCGTCATCGAACTGATCATCATCATCTTCGTTCCCGGGCGGTGCCGATAGGTAGTCTGCCGGATTAAGATACTTTCTCGCCGCATCTCCCGGATCCCTTTCCCTCGTCTCCTGCCTTTGCATTGCCGACATCGTTATGGCTTGAATAGCCATAGCTGCGCACACCTCAACAGCCTTAGATCTTAGAATACCCAATTGCCGAACAGATAGGTTATCCAGCTCCTCCGCGGTGAGGCCTCCGGGACACGTGAATTTACTGAACAACTCCGACACCCCTCTCTCCCTGCACCTCCGAGAGCAATACGTGAAATCATTCCTCAAGTATATCGGCCGATGGGCTTTAATTCTCTTAATGCAACTATAACAATCGAAGGTCCGCCTCGCCGTTCCCTCATAGTCCCTATGATGCCTTCTACACTTCCTCTTCCTCCCCTTATTCCCCCTATGCATCTGCCTATTACCACTATCACTATCCATAGACGCCAGCGAGGAACACGATGACCGTGCGGTAGTTGGCATCGAGAAGGACTTCGTTATCGTCGGCAGCGGCGACGAATGCATTATTTGGGTTGGACCCGAAAATGACATTAAAAACTTTTCAATTGCTGCCGACCACTAAACCTGCTTCACTTCCAAACCACTCCATAGCAATTCCTCTGCTAACAACTGTAAGATTTTCAGGGGGGCGAAGCACCTTTTCTAAAGATACTCCCAAAGTTGTTTTCTCCCCGAAGAAACGTCCTCTACCGCTCTTTACTTTCACTAGACTTCTGGATTAGCCTATATAACAGAAATTCACCGACGACGACCAACAGAATTAAGGGCGAGCGCGCTAACCTTGCGCTGAAGGAAAGTGAAACGGTTATAAGATTCTTGCAAGGTTGATTAACACCAATCTGTAGGATGGGTGGAAACTCATTAGATTCAGCTAGACACATCGTGATCGAAGTCTTCCTCCTCGTACTCGCCAGGCTTTAACACTTTGACACCCTTCGACACTGTGCACTTGACCATTTTAATGTCGTCACCAACGACACATTCCTGACAACACACTTTAGGTCAACGAACAACACTAAAATCCTACCTCTGACAGAACACAATCTTGCACCGTGCATCCGCTGCCGACAGAGCTGCCTTTCATCACTACAGACTTTGTCACTCGGCTTTTATCTGAAGCCCTCTAAACGACGCAGCAACTTACATCATACTTACCGGCTATAGTGACTGAGTCACCAAGCACTGTGTTCTTAACCACAGTACCATCTCCCACTGTAGAGGATGCTCCATAGAGAACACCCTTAACACTACTGCGGTCATGTTTCAACTTCTGCTGGTTGAAGTGCAGCAAAGTATCCACTCCCTTTACTCTACTCTTGCACGGGTCCAGTGATGGTGACTCGTTAGGGCCTCTAAGTACCACCTGCCCTCATGCGTGTCACCACCATATCGCCGCCCCCCCCCTCACTACCTTATAGCCCTTATCCACCATCCACGGTACAAATCCGTCCCTCAGATTCCGATCCACCTCATCCTCATCAGCCATAAAGGCCTTCAGCCTCTCCAGTATATGCGGCCCCATAAAGTAGCATCCGGTGTCCACCAGATTTCTGACCAGAGTTACATCTCCTTCACGGAAGATGCTCGACAACCGCAACTGCAAGCTGCCATCGAAGGAGACATCCTCGGATGACTTCAACGCGACTACAACCTAAAGCGCAGATACCCCACCCGATAGCGCCACCTTTACCTTATCCTTGCTACCGTACGCAGTGTACGTGAACTCATCTGGGACCTCTTTAACACCTGAATGGGTATCAAACGATGAAAGGCTAGTAGCAGCAAGGCCCTACGTGCCATTGAAAGCACCACCTCCGCCTCTTCGGCAGCTCCTATGTCGCTCGACCATTGGCCCATATAATCACCATATCCAACCTGACCAACGACCCTTCTCCACAATGGCTGCGTAAGGGAGATTCACCAGGCATGAGCTGCACTGTAGGTCCTTCCGTCGTTCAAATACACCAAGCAGAGCCTCAGCTGCTGGAGCCTCCGAGGGTGCGCCTATCAAGCATTCTCAGTCACTATTATCCTTAACGGGCCACAACTTGCTCGGCGTACTATAGAAGTGCCCCACCGTATTATACCCTAACATACTACCTTCCACAGACACTTCAACACCATTAAACACTTGTCGGTGCTCAGCTACAGATGTTTCCAATGCCTCCACATGCTCACTCCATGCAATCAACACCACTCGGCTCACCAACGGGGAGGATGTCAACGCTCCCACTGCGTAACTGTTCAGAGATCCTTCACTATAATGATCCTCCGTAAACCCACCTATATAGAGGCCTATTGGCTACAGGTAGTAAAGGCTTAGGGATACCAGTCCCAGCCAGGGAGGGGTCAGAGGAATCATCCGAAACACCTCCGCACAAAAGTATGCCCACCGGCAGTTCTGATGTTCCGTTAGGCATAATAAAACCAACAGCTCAACTCACTCCTAGAATCCTATTGAGCTCAAATGCATCTTTATTTGGTAGAAACGATAGAGAACATCTACAGTATTATCGTTGGTATAAGGATTGACGTATAAGCAGGTCACCATCAACCTGCACTGCTGCCGCTGCCACCAGCTCATCATCCAAGCTTGACACTCTTTTTGACATTGGTTCGTAGACCAGTAGCTTCGCCCGAATAAGTACCATCGGCGTTTCCCTCCCGCACTTCCTGTACTGCACCCTTCCGACGCTTAAGAGCTCGCTCGTATCGATTCCTGTTCTTGACACGAGCGTTGCGATCCTCCTTCTTGCGCTTCCGCGTAAGACCCTTGTTCTTATTAATGGCGTAATTGGTCGAACGGAGATCAACTTCATTCTAAAACACGACGAGTTTCGACACATTCCACCATGTCCCAAGCCACTACCTCCTCCTCAGGCATGAAGGCCCGCGCCTTGGAGGCCAGCGCCGATTTCTTAGCGACCCTTTTGGCCTCACGATTCTTCCTCGCCTTTCGCATGAGGGACGGCTCCATCTCTCCCTCGTCTTCACCATCATTATTCGGCACCTACGCATAGCAACAATCATTACTAACTCTTATGCTCATAAAGAGAGCAGATACGACCCGCAAGATACCGGCTCCCCCCTTAATCTCCATATAGCCATCCCTACTACCTCAGCCGCCCGTTCTTCCTCCTCTTCCATGGCTGCCCGTATATCCCTCATAGACATACCCTTACGTATCTCAACATCATCATCTCCCCCAGCCTTACGACCAGAGGCGGCTTCCTCAACCTATACCAAAGATTCTAACCCTTCTCCTACTACAATCCTCACCTGTTTGGCCGAGTTTAGAATATCCGCAAGTGCCGTCCTCCTATCGACCAAGTCCTCCACTTCAGCAACCTCATCTAGACTAACTGATCCAGCTCCAGCGTAACTACGATAACGAAATAATCCCACTATATCACCCGTTAACGTTCCCTAATTATGACCCTTCCAAACAAAGTGAAGGGAAACCTTCCGTGGAGTTCGATAAAGCGTGGGTACTTTGGAAATACGTGTAGAAATCCCCAGCTTAATATTACCCCTTTCCTCCCTTAACCTTGGCACGGAGCTTTCCAAGGCTCTTCTTGCTAGTCTTCATCTTAGGCTGTAACATCAATTCTGCAGCATCTTCCTCATCATCCCTAGCTGCCATCTTCGCCAAGATATTTTCCTGGTCAAGTTGATCGCCGTTGACAGCCTTTTCGGGTTTGCTCTTGCCCAGAAGCTTCACAAGATCCGCCTTCGACACCTTCACTGATACCTCTCCCTCTTCCTCCTCAACGCCCTCCTCGCCATCTTCACTCTCACCCTCACTACCATCAATTTCTTCATCCTCCGGCACGGCCATGTTAACCCCAAGCCTAGTCAGTACCTCATCAAGATATCCCATATCAGCATCAGCCTCTGCCGTCGCAGCTCGACTTAGCAGCTCCTCAATCTGGTCCTGCACTCCTTCCTCAATCGGTGTCAGCCTCTCCAGCATCGCTTTAGTACTCGCAATCTTGCCGATTACGGGATGCTTTCTAACGCTTCCTCCCTTAGCCTTCAACATGAAGTAGTAGCTCAAGTAGCTCAGATACGACAGCAGCAATTGAAGCTTCGCCTCCACAAACGTCATACCACCCTTGCCCGCCGGTGGGGGCATCTTGCGGACGGCATCCACGAGGTCTCTTGCTTCATCCGCCAGGTTAAGGGCGCCCTCGCGATACTGCTGAACCAGAGCCTCGAGCTCCGGACTTTCCTTCAAAGCCAACCTCCGTCGTTCACTCTGCGAAAGACCGCCCTTCAGCTTCTTGGGAGCTACAGCAGGTCCCTTAAAACTGATATCTCCGACGGCGAAGTCAAAGTCATCAGCATCGTCCTCGGAATCCTCCCCCTCAGATGCTGCTGTCTTCTCCTCAGTAGAGGCTTCGGTATGAACACCTTCGTCCCCGGCAAGCTCTTCCACCTGGGAGACACCTCATTGTCCGATAAAACGTAGACCTTCTTTATTACCAATTCGGCAGTCTTCTTTGGTAGCAGCTTAGCTCGAGACAAAGCAGCTTTCTTGGCCTCCTCTAACTGGAGCTCTTCAGCCTCGGAAGATTCATCTTCAGATTCGCTACCTGAGCCCCGTGGTGCCCCAAACCCGGTCCATACCCTTCCCGGTAGTACCATAGAAATCTCTGTCGCGTTTCCCCCAAGCCAAGCGATCATCAGTGTCATCTGCCTTTCCCTCTTCCTCTTCGGCAAAGGCCTGCCACAGTAACCAATTTCATCGCCCCCGAAGTCCTGAGATGATGCGTACCTCAGCGACCTCCTCTTGAGCATCATCCTGGCTTCCTATGCTCATAACGTCGACTTCCTCATCCCCCTCGAGATCAGAGAAGTCATTCCTTTCATCTAAACACAGTCAGCAATCCCTTCATCAAATCCGGAGGTCCTTGGCAGTACCATCTCCACCGATCATATCGAGACCAAGGTCACTTGAAGCATCGGACAGTACTGAAAGCAAAACCTACAAAATCTACAGCTCCACAATGCGCACCATCTTCCATTGGCTCGACTTGCCGTTTGCCTCCCTTACGCTTCACCATAATGTGAAAAGGGAAAATTGAACTGCCAGAAAATATCAAAAACTCCTTGACAAAATCCAAGACCGATTCACAGCGGCTTCGTACACGTATAAGACAGTTTTATAACCGATACCGAGTTCGAGAATTGATCCGGAATGGGTCTTCACTGGGAACGTCTCGTGTAGGGGCGCGCGCGTAGCTTTCGGCAAAGGGCTTCAAATTAGACAAGTTATGGTGATTTTTCTGGAGACTGCAGCGGCGGCGTCACGCTCACACGTTTCTGAGGCTAATTAGAAACAACTCAGGAAGATTCTGGTGGAGTTATGCAAAAGATACCCCAATGCAAGCTTAACCTTGCAGTCTGCAGCGAAGGTCAAATTGGCGTCGGCCGTTACAGTGGAAGTGTTTTTACGCTGCCGTATCTTTTACATTATCCTTCGAGTATCTTCTAAATTTATTCAGGGCAAGTTACGCCACATGTTCATTACAGCGGGCTCTACGCTGGAAGCAGCATCAGCTGCCTACGGTCGGAGAACTGGCAAACTCAGCTTGATTCCCCTGTAGCATGTCCTCCCCTTACAACGAAGCCTTCGTGGAAGAGGTCACCAATCGGGTAATCAGCTAGTCCTTACATCGCAAACACTCATCATCTCATCATTCAGGCAACTGCCTTAATAAACCGACGCTTCGATTTCCTAACGACAGAGTTAGCTACTCTAAATGAGCGCCTTGCCGCCCAGCTCAGAGATCGGCGACGAAGCCTGAGTAGTCAGGCTGATGACGAGGACCTAGAAATGCCGACTCGTGCTAGCTCGAGAGATGTATCATATATACAAGCGACTGCAGGACCGGCCTCACCCGACGAAGCTCCATTCGTGGATACCTCACCTGGGACTCGGTCGGACCTCGGCTCACCTCGCCGTAAGAATCGGCCTTATAGAGAGCGAAATTGTGATACTTTCCGCCGACAGGCCTCCAACTTCCCAACGCCTTCAATAATGCCCCCAGCGAGTTTCTGGCTCCCGCGGCACAACTCACTAAAGATTCCTTCCAGACATCGCAGCGAAATCGTGGTAACATAGCACTAGAGAGCTACCAGTCGCAGAAAGGTTTCAGGTGAGAGCTCCTCTGTTCTGCTGGAACCACCTCACCATGGTCATTCGCTCAAGTAACGGCTTAGGGCCATTCTCGCCACCACAAACACTGTCAGGCGCCTTGTAGGAGGGAATCACTTTCCAGATGATATTTTCCGAGGGATAGGGAAGCTTATCGGCATCATACCGTGGAGCACGCAGACTCGACTTCACCGTGCTCTCTCAGTAAGGGTTTCGGATGCCCATGGTGCCTCTTGAATACAAGGGGGGAGCGATTTACTGCAGGCCCTGTACATGTTGTCAATTTCCGCCGTCCTGATCTACTGTGCTGGGAAGAAGCTTACTATCCTGATCAACGGCGGAAAGTTACTTGCGATCAACGCCATTGTGAGATTCACATCTTACCTGTCTCCTCCATCTCGACGTTAATGTCAGATTAATGACCTATTAGCCTTTTACGCGCACGTCTATCTTGTCCAGTCGTTTTGGGAAGAAGATAACATGTAGGCGCGCGAGTACCAGGGTCGTCGGAAAGTTGTCCAGTTGATAAGCATCGATAACATGAACCTCTACAAGGTGTATACAATCTTCAATTTCAGGATTGTCACTATTTATGAGTACCTAGAGGCCAACAACGTGAGGATATCATCCTGGTCAAGACGGCAAAGCCTACTCGGGGGTTTAGCGGCCATCTACATCATCAGCTTTACAATCTGTAAGCTGCTAACCCTCTCTTAAGCTGCAGTGTCCACTTTGATTGGGTGCCCTTTCTCACACCTTCACACAACTTTACACTATCTCAGTATTGTGTGGTACCAAGAAGCTATCTGTCTTTAGTTTTGGGGAAGGCCTCGGGCAGATCATGATAACAGCAGTAAGTTACTCGGCTGCACATCTCAAGAATCGGTTGAACTAGGTTATGCTTTTCTGCGCCACAGTAGTATCCTTCGGCTCTTTCGCTACCGGCAAGTTGGAGAAGTTAGCTCAGGAGGACCAATCGCTCGAAAAGATTTTAATCGACTTCAACGCGCTATGTCATCTAATGCACAAAGTAAAGCCGCCTGATGCCATGTGTCTATCGCTAAGGTAGCCTCAGGCCTCCCGGAGCATCGAGCAGCCTGTCCTCGTAATGGGGAACGTCGGCCTAGCCTCAGCGGGTCTCATAGTGTTCGTCACCCTTAGAGAGATGCCTTTAGCACAGTGCAGTGAGTCTCCCAGCTGACTGAGTTATCAGTGAAACTATGTTCAGTTCCCAAAATCGTCGCCACGTCCTTCGTATTGGTGACATCGGCGGCTCTACTATACGTGGTTGCCAGCGTGAACCTCAAATTTAAGCATCTACCTGTGGCTGCCAGTACGAATAACTTTGGCCGTGAAATCGACCATGATAAATGGTGTGTTGTGAGTTTAATGAAAATGACTGAAGGAGGCTTCGATCTGTAAGTTCATCACAGGAAACTGGTTCGGGAACCACCCTCGGACGAGCAGCATCTAGTCGGTTTGGTTACTTTGCACTGCTCTGCACGATGAATTTTCATCACGAGTGCTTGGATTGTAGCTCGCGCCCTCAGGTACGGCTCATATATATCACTTGAAACGACAATGAAGATAACTTGGTTGGTGATAGTATCTCTCAGCTCCATGCTCATGCGAGCATCGGGGAACATGTAAATGTCCATGTGTAGTTCTCACCGCTCCAGACTAATATCTGGTGGTAACTTGAAGATCTACTGTTATTACAACCTTCCTTATGTGGTTATTTGACCTCTCGATGTATTAATTGGCTTGCAACTTACCTACCAGAGCCGGTATCGTCGGTGTTCCCATTCCTAAGTCATGGAACAACCGACCACCATCTGGCATTCCTTGTGTAATGTCCATGATCTAGTGCAGCACGTCGTAAAGCATCAATCTCATGAGCCTTTTTTGTTGAGCTGCCCTCGGCATCGTTATCTTTTACCTTCACGTACTGACCTGCTACTTCTAGACCTTTCCCGTAGGTGAACTTTATGCAGTTGCGCATCTTGTTTTCATAGTAATAGCTTTAGTCGTATTATATTATCACTTGTCCTTAATGTCCTTATATTGATATATTAACTCGAATAGGCCGTATTAACGAATATAAATTTATATTATCATTATACCTGATATCATATACTTAGAAATTTTTAGACATCGCCTTCACGGTGAAGGTTGAAGGAGGTGAAGCCTTCACCTTCTCATCATTTCCTCACTACACCTAGGCCATCTCGGTAGTGTATATTTTTCATGACAATGCCTTCTCGCGTGACATCCCTCACGCGGCATCCAACGTATGATCAAGAAGCACTGTCTAAGGTTCTGTGCGATAAGGTTGGGCTCTCCCGAGCCAGCGCAGCATTCGGTTAGCTTTGTGTTTGTGGCAGATTGACTACTTGCTGGACCACCGGCTCGGCAACATTCGAGAAGAACTCCGGGTCGCTGTTGACGCATGCAGAACATTGCACAATGAACGAACTATTAAACGTCACAAAACCACAGACGATCTCGATGATGCGCGAGAAGCGCTGGAAGAGTCATCGGCGCAGCCCAATGCCATCAAAGACCGACGAAAGCCGCGGAGCGCATCCATGTCGACGATCGCTACGTCTAACAGCCTTCAAAAAGAAAATACCGAATGGCTGAAATTGGACATGGGCGAGGCAAAGGCAAACTCTTATCTGGATCGGGTCCTTGGCGCCACTGTTGCTCCTGTTCCGGAAGAGCTGTCACGGAGTAATATGTTACAGGCCCGGTCAGCCATTATAACCTGGCTCCGCTCAGATACCGGTACGCAGACGCTGATTGAAGAGTTCGAAGTGGATGGCAAATCATCTTTAAGTGAGCAGCATTGGCCGTTGCTTGGAGAATAACGGTTGAAGAATTACACTTTCTTTGCTCTCCGAGCCTCGGAGTCCGAGGGCTTAACATCCTCGAAAAGAATATATAGCTATCTTACTACCATCTACAGGTCCATTGTGGCGTGGAGTCAGCACCGAGCTCACAGTCGGCAAGAGGACCCGGTCGGCATCAGACGAGCTGCATTCCAGACCGTCTGCCTATTCTCGACTGTTCAAATCGAAAGACAGACGACCTTTCGAACCCACCAGGCTGCGCAGTGCACCCAGTCGTAGTCCCTCAAGTCTCGATCGGGCCTATGAAAAAGTATTGCGCAGTATGCGAGGCGGAGCGCTTCTGCCAGCTGTAGTGAGACAAAGTAGCCCACAGATGTCCGTAGAGGACATTACTGAGAACATGGACTTTGTATCGTTGGGGCTTATGAATGTATTGAAACGCGACGACGGTGATCATGATGGTGATAATCAAGAGAAGTATCCAATAGAGGCTGTGCTTGAAGCCGGTCAGATGGGACAATGTGGCGAAGATCAATTTCATTCGATATTTGGTCTGCAGCGCGAAGTTGTGGAACACCTCAATCAGCAGTAGGTCGTCCAATCGGTGCAGTGCGTGTACCGTGTGCCTTTCCATTTGCGTGAAGATCCCTGCTAATGTGCTCTTTTATTTTTGTTTGTCATCGTCTATTACACAATCACTCCAATTCACTCGTATATGCTTTGACGCAGTACTTCAGTAAATAGTTAGCTCAGTTTCACTCTCGTGTATCTATGCCATTATCAGTTCCTCGTAGTAAAAGACACATATTGACCACAGGCTTGAGAATTTGAGTTGGACCTTTTCAGAATGCTTCAGAGCTTTCAGCCCGATGCTAGCAGCAGGAAGTTCAGTTGGCTCACTTTAGCGCTCAAGATCTTTGGACTCGTTATGTGGAGCAGAAGAAATTTGAAAAGGCGGTGCATTTCGGTATGTCATCTAACTTACCGTTTCTTTCTAGTCTATTCCTCATGCCCTAAGATTATTCTTCGGAAGATACGTACAAGTGTTATCCCTAGGCTTGTCTATGACCCTTGGTGCCTCGCCAGCATTTATGACTTCGCCTCCGGAACTCAAATTTTGTATTTACTGTTTCGTGGGAACCTACTAGTTGGATTGCTCGTATGCTCGAGTTATCGGATAAGGCATTGCTGTGAGAATTTCATATTTCTTTCTCCCTTCGCGTGCTGCTGTTTCGGCACTTTAGAGAAGTGCGGTTCTGTTTATAAAGCTGTAATTTAATACATTACGCATCATAGTGTTCCTAGTCCATTTCCATAATCAATACAGGTGCCGTTTTTGGATCATTTCAGGTCCTCTACATGATCCCTTTTACTACGGCTCCACTAGTGGTGACCGTCTTGGAGCTAATTCGCATTCCGAAGAGTAATCCTTTGACGGCAATTGTGATCGGTGTAAGTTATACTTCGCTGAAAATGGGCATCTTTCCTTAGCTACATGGTATGGTAGCGCTATATTGTCGATTGTATTTAATCTGGTGGCTCGGACACAAATGCAGCGCGTAGGCCAAGTACAGGCGTCAGTTGTGTGGCTAGTGTGTCGTTATATCAGGAGCCACGCGATGAAGAAGTATGCCCGTCATCACATGTTTGAGGAACGTTGGTGGAATCTATCGATCAAGTATGCGTGCCTCACTGCCGCTGCCAGCATAGCTTACAATGCATGTAGCCATTCCCACTCTTTCCCACTTGCAATCCATCTTAGTGCTGGTATCGTCCATGCCCACAGTTGGTGTCATTCTTGCTGAGATTCTCGAGCAGATGGACATCGCCCTGGTAAATGCAATGCCTAATATCAGCGCTTATACCCTGACCACTCTTGTAGATGGTTTGGTTTTCGGCTTTGACGATATCATTCTGTTCGCTGGCCGCAGATGATTTTGCTCGGCGCGCTGTGTGTACTACTCTACTTGACGGCATTATTGTCCGTTATACTATACTGTGCGCTGTGGTTCGGAAGGTAGGCCATAGGCGGGCATTGCGGGGCAAGGCTTCGTGAGGAGCAACACTAAATTGGTTATTGAAATGGTGTACATTGTATAGTCTTACACACTAACATCACGCAGCCCTAACACAAGTCCATACACAGTGCATGGGATACATAGCAATCTCCTTCATCTAGAAGTGTGAACACGGTGCAAACCCCAGACGCTGGGACTGAAACGTGGACGATGTTATGGGCTTGTGACCGAGAGACCGACCACGAGAACCGCTAGTCTAACCAAGCCAATTTCGGCGTTGGACTATAAACCCACACACACACGAGAGCCCCGCCCAAAGACTCACCTTCGTCGTGTTCGTACCATGCACCAGCGCATGTTACAGAACAGCTATATCATAGCTCTTTCCCGCTTCAGTCAAGCAGTTGTTATTTTGTCATGCATTCAGGTATCTACCTCAATCGAACAAGCCATTGTATTTCTTACTAATTTCGGCGCGGTTACGATGGTACTGGTGCTGTTAGTGGTCTTGAGTGGCGTATCAGTGACGGATAAGGGTAAGTCGATGGTGTTAAATCCGACATCACAACATCCCTATTTGTCAGTTGCGCAGTTCATAGCGAGTTGTTCGCTACTCGGAATGGCTGTGGCGTTGCTTCACATGATTGCCACTGTGAATCTCAAATTTAAGCGACTACCGATGATTGTGAATACTATGAATTTTGGCTGTGAAATCGACCATGACAAATGGTGCGTTGTCAGTTTTATGCAGCTCAACGAAGGAGGCTTCTACCTGTAACTTCACCATTTCCGCTGGTGCTGTCCAATGGCCCCTTCAGATACGGTATGAGGCTGATGCGAGAGGCTGCGATGAAGGCCCTATGGCTCATTGTGGTGTCGGGCTCCTTTATGATCATGCGAATGCTCGGCTTTGCCCCATAGCGGCACCTCACGCAGGCCAAAGGGAACCGTGTGTTACTGTCCTTTCTTTAGTTGTGTATCCATACGAAAATAGTCATATACTTTTATTTCTCCGCCGATTTATTGTGCGTAAATGCCAAAGTGGAAGATTTCTCATGATTATAATTTATCTAACTCTTGAACCAACTGACCCTTACAACAGGAGCATGCTCATAACTGTCATTGAGATCATATGTGTCGTGTTAACCTAGTCGTACAGCATGTAAGGAGGGTCCCATCTATCCGAAAGTGGCGAAGTTCAAAAATGTTCCTAATGCGGGGGTGTGATGGAAGTTCCCATAGGCAAAAAGCAGCCTCAAACATTTCCAATTCGGATCCAATTTCCGTTAGCTTAAGGGGGACCGTCCCCTTAGCGGCAAGTGACGGTACTTTTGCGGCGCGCCTTAGGATTTTCCTTTCCGTTAATCTCGTTGTCACACTTTCATTTAGAGGCGCAAGTTCTATCCTCGGAGCCGGCACTTTTCTCGTAATTTTATTTTTTCCACGGATCGATAACATCAAATCCCCAGTAGCTCTTACAGTGGGTCAACGTTCATCACAAATGGCTCGCTTATCCTCCACTGTAGTAGTTGAGGAAGATGTCGAGTTGAAGAAAAAGAAGAAGAAACATTCTAAAAGTAAATCCTCCCCTTGGCCTCGGTTTCATTTTCATTATAGAGCGCAAGGCCGAGGAGATAGCCGAGGAGGAGCAGGAAGCTCCCATCGCCGAAGGTCAGTACCAGGCTTCTTCCAAGGTCAGCGGTGAGTTACGTTGTGGACTTTAGGTGAAGAAGTCGTTACCGAGGAGCCCGCTAAAAAGAGAAAGAAGCATTCCAAAAGTATGCCATTGTATGACCGAGTTAGATAAGTAATTCCGTTGCTTTCCTCAGAGAACAAAACAGCTGAACCTGCTGAGGAGGCTGTAGAAGGTAGGAGGGATATACGGGATGAAATAATGGAAGGGCCGTGTTCCTGTTAGAGCCCGAAGAAGCCGAGCCTTTAAAGAAAAAGAAGAAGCACTCTAAAAGTAGTAACCGCGTTCGTCAAGTTGGGTTGCTTCCACGGGTTGCGTCTAGAGCACCAACATCATGAGGAGGAAGAAGAAGTGGCTGCTGAGGAGCCTGCCGAGCCAGAAAAAAAGAAGAAACATTCTAAAAGTACTGCGTATCTATTACAAGTTTAGGACACCTTGTTCCTCTAGAGCATAAAAAGATTGTAGAGGAGGTTGAGGAGGCCGAGCATGAGGTGGAGGAGGAGGCGGAAGTTCAAAAGAAGAAAAAGAAGAAGCATTCAAAGAGTACTGCGGGGTTCTCTGGCATTTGGCCGGACGTCGTCTCTGTGTAGAAGAGGTCGAGGAAGTCGAGGCAGAAATAGAGGAGCCTCCCAAGAAGAAAAAGAAGCATTCTAAAAGTAGAGGATGTCGAGCCAGGCAGGATGTAGTACCGGTACTGTTTTAGAGAAGCACGAGGTTGAAGAGGAGCCTGTTGAGGAAGTTGTGGAGGAAGCTCCAAAGAAGGAGAAAAAAAAGAAGCATTCCAAAAGTAACCACACGGACTCTACCACTCGGATGAGTGTTATATGGATTTAAATTTAAAGTTGGTTGCATTTCAGAGGAGAAGACCGTAGTAGAGGAGCCTGCGGAGCCCGAGACGGAGGAAGTAGTCGCCGAAGGTACCACTATAATGGGACCATTTGGTCTGTATTTGGCTACTCTCAGAAGAGGTCGCTGAGACTAGTGAGGAGCAGCCTGCTGAAACACCTGCGAGCTCAGAGGAATGGGGGTGGAGCGAGGAGGCCTCGTCTGAGTGGTGGCAGGGCAGTGAGTCGGCTGACACTTCTAAGAGTGGCAAGAAACACGGGGACCACTGGAGGCGAATCGACGAGTCTAAGTGGGAGCTGTATAGGGTCGATGGATCGTGGATGCTCTCTGTTAGATACGTATCGAAGCTTGATACCTCCAGAAAGGATAATACGCATGAGGCCAAGAAGAGGTAGGATTCTATACAGTGCGATGATGGTATCTTGAGACAGATACGGTCATGGGGCTGGAGATACGTGGGGGGATAAGGCAGCGGCTGATCTGATCAAGGTCAGAGGCAAAGGTAGTGTCTCGGCGGCCGGCGCTGGGCGGTGGAGAATCCTGAGTGCTGTTAGACTTCCGTAAGGAAATGGCGAAGAAGAAGCGCGCCTCATGGCGTGGCGGTGGAGCTTTAGAGATGGGTGTCAACTCTATACCCTTCCCGGACTCGGATTCTGATTCGGACTAGTCCAACGGTCCAAGGCCGTCACGTACACTCTGAAGGATATCATTTACGCTGCTCTCGAGAACTGTATACCTTAGCAGCAGCAGCCATCTGAGCTATTAGTAGCCTCCGAAAGCAGCGTAGTCTACTTGAAGCCATTCTCGTTTCTACTTTCTGGCACCTATTGATTCCTTCAACGTTCCCACTGTGTTTTGAGTTCACAGTAGGCGGGTAAAGGCTTTGGGCAGCGCGTTACTAGGCCATGTTTGGTGCATCTACGGGCTCTACCAGCTTGTTCGGCGGTGGCGGCGCTCAGAGCTCTGGGGGAAGTCTTTTCGGTTCGACGCCTCAGTCGTCCGGTGGAGGCCTTTTCGGCAGCACCCCGTCTCAGCAGAGCACAGGAGGTCTCTTCGGGGCGACGCCGTCGACGGGCGGCTCCCTGTTCGGCGGTGGAGGAGCAAGTAGCAGTGGAGGAAGCCTCTTCGGGGGTGGTGGGGCCAACACCGGTGGTGGTCTTTTCGGCTCGACCCAGGCAAGTGGCAGTGGGGGCCTTTTCGGATCCACCCAGACCAGCGGCAGTGGGGGCCTTTTCGGATCCACTCCGAGTAGTGGCGGCGGCGGCCTTTTTGGCTCGACCCAGAGTAGCGGAGGAGGCGGTGGTTTATTCGGATCGACCCAAAGCAGCGGTAGTAGCCTGTTTGGCGGTGGTGGTCAACCTTCTGGTGGTGGCCTCTTCGGCGGTGTAGCCGGTAGCGGATCTGGTAGTAGGGAGTTGGGCCATTGTATTACAGCTGATAAGGAGCTGCACTGTTAGGCCTGGCTGCAGCAGGAGGCCTCCAGTCATCTCAAGAGGCGCAGGCTGCTATAGCTGAATTTGGCAGCCGAATGAATCAAATAACGGCGGCTACACAGCCTCGAATGATCGCCTTTACGTAGCTTCCCACCTACAACTGGCATGTATAATGTCGAAGTCGGTAGGTATGTTATGACCGACAATAAGAATCAAGCAATGCAAGTTTTCGCCCAGCCCTATCAGTCCTCAGTTCACGGACCCGACCAAATGAAGTGGCAAATGGCCAAGGTGGTGCTGGGGTTATTTTCCTATCGATTTGCTGGTGTGGCAGGACCTTTGCCCGGCCATGTTGGACCGCCCCGACTCAGCAGCTCAGGGAGTATGGGCCTATCCGGTGCCCATGACTTCCGTTGATCAAATGGTGTCTAGAGTTTCTGAGCAACAGAAGCTCGTGGCCCAGGCTGAAGGGATGATGGATAACGTTAAAGTAGTAAAGCGTGATAGGGATGCAGCAATCATAAACGGATGTAGCCATCAATGATGGCCCATCATCCTCACGCAGTCGCCTCAGTCTAAGATGTACAGTGCACGATGTAACAAAAAAGTCATAGGAGGAAAGCCATTTTTAACACCATCTGAAACTCTGATCCACCAAATTTTAGGCCCCAGACCACACTCAGTAACGCCGCTGCGTTTACTTGTAGGTCCGAGAAAAAACTTACGGATTATGTGTGATAGTGATTGATCAAGCTCGAGCTTTGACCTACTCAATAGGGGCTCTATTCAGTTCAGAGTTATGGATAGGTTCAATATTCCAATCTTGAAGGATATGTATCGGTTACAACACTGAAGGAGCTGGAGAAGGCCAGGCTCAGGCATCACCAACTTGGTACTGTTAACTGGTTTAACCCATCTCTCTTATGGCCCCTCAGTTAGTAAACTTACCAAAGTAACGGCGTTGATCGACAAGCTGGCTCAGTCCCGGCAGCCCCAGCAGTTGGTAGGAGGAGCCTATGCTCAGGTAGATGCTGACGCACTCCGTTTTTGTTGCCCACGCTCCTGATTCAGGCTGAAGCCTCCTACTCTGAGCTTGAGCGCCGAGCTGCAGTGGTACAGGGTCGCTTTGCCGAGGCTCGGTACAAGGTAAGATACCTTAGCTTTGCTTCTGGAAAGCATTGAGCGGATCAGGCAAGCATGGCAGAGCAGAGGTCAGGGACGAGCGGTGGCCCCGTGACGGAGTTGTCTAGTGCCGATCAACAGAAGTTATTGAAGATCGTGAAGGACCAGGTGACGGTGCAGCCCGGAAGAGTCAACACAGACGCTCCTCTCAGACCATCTGCATCCAACAGCTTCAAGCGGAAATGAGGAAGACTGCCTCTGACGTAGACAATGTGCACTCTAAAGCTATGAAGTCCCACCAACAGCAGTATCGGGCCCACGGGGATCCCCTCAGGGCACTGGGCCATATGTGATGATTTCTGCATAGCCATTTGGTTGTGTTATCTTAGTGGGGTGTGATGCACTTGTTGATCAAAGGCGTTAAAATGCCGCATACTGGCAAGAAAAGAAAGCGAGACTCGACCAAACCTGAAATTATTGCCGGGCCTGGAGGCAATGCTTATTCGTCGCCAGAAGAGGCCGAGAAGTACGGGAGTGTGAGTAATCAAAAGATTCAGGCAGAGCTCACAGCAACAGCGGTAGAGTTAATGAAGGCTAAAGGGCCAGTGGATGGTCCAGGTAAGGCTCGAGGCTCCCTCGCTTGGCTACCTGACGAATGATACTAGGCCTTTGGCTGGAGCTTGGATCTGGATCGGGGTTCTCTACAGCGGCAGTGACGAAACAGAATAGGTTTATTTTGGCCACGGACATTTCCGTGGCGATGATGGACCTGATTGATGATAATGGTGGGATGGTAGACAAAGTCCTGATGGACATGGGGAAGCGGTAAGATCACTGACTAAATAACGTAATTGATAGGGATCGCTTTCAAGGTGGCCATTAAGACCAGGCGTGGCGGATGCAGTACTTAGCATCAGTGCAGCTCAGTGGCTCATTGACGAGCATGGTGGTAACCCCAACGTTACCCGGCAAAGCTTCAAAGAACTTGACGCGAGGATTGAAGAGGTTGGAGGCACGGATGTTAAGGTGATAGCTTACCGTATTCGGAAGCACTTCGCTTATCTCAGTTTTGCCTGCAACTGTATCCCGTACCTGGAGCTCCACGACAGCTATGCGCCGCTGCTGGTGATAACTCCCTCGTGATGGCCTTTCCTCATGGCAACAACCAGCGCAAATTCTTCATCACTAACGGACCTTCTTCCAATAAGTGGTGCATCCTAGCTTGGCCCTTCGCTACTTGCGAGTGTTGCCTCAATCGTGGGCAAGGCTATGCCGATGATGGCCAGAGCTTCAAGCGTCACCTTGGATACGTTCATTCTACTTTACGGGCGTACAGGAGGCTTGGTGCCGAAGGTCTTACTGGCCCTTCGGCATTGGTCGGGAAGCTACTATATCAGAGGTAGGGGTTGAGACACTTCCAGTGCTGAGCTTCATTCTCCTGCGGTATAGATACGTAGAACTCGTTGGGCCGAAATCGGCCGCTGGAGGCATATCGAAAGACTGGTTGGCTGATAAGCTGAATGATGAATTCCTTCCTATCATGCACACCTGCCCCGATGCCTCTTTGTATGCGGAGAGTCCTCCAGCTATAGAGGGCGGCAATACATCGAAACGTTTCAAATAGTTGAGCGGTGATACTCCATGTTGAACAGTTTACGGGACTGGGCCATAGCTGAAGCAGTACTATAATCATAAGGACATATACCCCATAGAGAACCATAAAGATATGGTGAACCTTTTCGAATTGATGCCTGAAAGAATTGCGATACAACCTCATCTTCATTCATACGAAGGAGATGACCCAACCATAAGCAACGTTTCTTCCATAATAATTTCATTATATCTGGCAAGTCTGAAGAATGTAATATGCAGTGAGGATCAGTTTTGGCAATTCGAGCTGAACAACGGCTATGAAACCCTCGAAGAGATTGATAGACAGACTTAGCAATAAACCAACACTAACCACCATATACAGTAGTTAAACCGTAGTTATCCGAACTAGATATAAGATCAACCTTACCGCCTCGCTCAGAGTAGCATCCCCCAGATATGAGACAGTTCATTAAATTTCTGTTAAGCTATAGCTAAACGGTGTTTCACATCAGGTAAGTGGCTACTATCAGCTGAAATTACTGACCCCAAATAGACAAAATCATGAGTTCTATTTAAGGAAGCTCCATTTAATAAGACATCTTCAGGGTTACTTTTAGCTATACTCAATCTTTTCGAGCGAGTAACTATACGATCAACTAAGGTTCCTCTACGAGATCTTTCTAAATGGTCTCCAGCACACCAACGTGCGATGTGAATCTTCAAGCCACGTTTAGTTGGAAATGATCTACCACAAGTCGGACAATCAGTTAATGATGATATACGGTTGACAATGTCCTCCTAAGTAGTAGATGAAACTTTATCAGCTCTCTTAACTACTTGGACCATAGTTTTAGATAGAGAAATCTCCATAGTAGCAGGAATACTTAATGAGTTCGCCGCCCATCAGTGTCGTGCTGGACCTTGGCTCGTTATTTATCATCGGGCCGGTGAATGCTGTTGGAGAAATCATGAACGCGATGGGAGATATATTAGGCTTACGAGTTGGCCTTGACATCAAGGTGTTTCGCCCAAGCAAAGAGTCGATTTCTTATTATGCTACGTGCTCGATATTGCACTTAGATAAGCACAAAGGTACGTGGATAGGATTCGAGCTTGGTGTGCCATATAAGTATACCGCCAGGGTTTTGCTAACAGATCTGGTGGTAGAGAAAAAAGGACTCTGCATCTTCGAGATCCGCGGTAGCCCGAGGTTGTTAGAATTTGACTGGATTTTTGGTGAGCCTTTTTTTAAAGCTCATGAAACTAGACTCTATTATGATACCTTAATGATTGGATTGACCGAGCGTCAGTGAGCCCATGACAATGTGTTTCGATAATATCTTTTTCTTTTTTTACAACAAAGCATTTCGACATTTCTTGTTATGAGCTCAACTTACTAAGTCGCCTAGGCGCTTTCTGAGTATGACTGTCGTCGTCTGAATGCGCCCTGAGGCCACTGTTATTCGGGTTCTCCTTTTCTTTCTTACTGGGGGAATAATCTTTTGTTGCGACCCGACAAGGCTCGTTATAATGTGTCTTTGCACATTCCACAGGCCGGGCCATGTCTGGCATCAGGCGCAATCAAATCAATTATCGAATGAATCATTCTCAATGATCATCTAGTCGGCGAAATACGTAACGAGCTCCATGGGATTGCAGCGAACTTGGCAGTCTGCAGAATCGGGACGGGTAGCGGAGGCAGAGCTACATACTATATCTCTGTGGGTTCAGGCTGCAATCGGTGCAGTCCAATTCGTCCACTGCCAACTGGTCCAGTGATCAGCTGGTCCACGGACCAACTCATCCAGGGACCATCTCGTACACTGGACGAGATGAGGTGCCAACTCATCCACCGCCAGCCAGTACCGACTCGGACACCAATTTTTACCAATTCGTCCAGTGCCAACTCGTCCACTTTTACACCCGCTCATATTAGCACTATTTTCGCGAGCGGCTCGCGAAAATAGTGCTAATATGAGCGCGCGCGCGACTTTCCCCGCCCTTCCCCTGTGCTGTTCCGTAGAACTGTAACCAACTCAAACGCGCAAAGCAATAAACCAGATACTTGTCCTTTGAGG